>JABFPK010002066.1:0-10636 GCA_022817445.1 Habroteleia sp. ZL-2020
ATGTAGGTGTCGTGAGAATATTTCTTCAAGTAATGTTTATCTCCAAATAAGCTAAATTTTTTCAGTGTTTAATTTAAATTTAACTAAAACATTTTAAATTAAATACATTATGGGAAATATTCAGAAAAACATTTCGAATATTCTTTCTGAATATGATTATTGAATAAGAAAAAATTTATATTGAAAAGTTTAGTACCTAGCTAGTAAAAGTGAGAGTGATATACTTAAAAAATAAAATAAATTATTATATAAGGTTATACAATTTTTCGAAAAAATATAACTAAATAGATATTTGAATATTTCTCCCATTCATCTATGATTAATATTAGTATATATTAATTTTAATTTTAATTTTTATAATGTTACTATATGAAGAGAGAGAGAGAGAGAGAGAGAGAGAGAGGGCGGAAATTTTTCTATGGTAATATATTGTATTTTATATTCCACGTTCACAATTTAAGTAATAAATTATTCAATTTTATTTTTCTACGTGTCGTAATAAAACTAATATATATAAAATTGTAATTAAAAAGAATCGAAAAATTATAAATTTAATACCGTGTTTTTAAATAATATTTGATTTGGTGATTAGCCTCATTTTTTAACCCCTTTTTTAGAAACTTTGTTTCGCATTACAACTAAAAATAAATCCCAACAAAAACGCACATACTCTAAGAAACAAATTTGAATTCATATCTTAATATAATACGTGTAAATAATATACGCGACATTAAATGGTACTTATTAAACATACTTAAATAGTTGTAGTAGTTGTACCACATTAAATAAAATACGAACTTTTTATAAATTCGATCATTAATCTACCAAAAAAGATATCGCTTGTATCTAACTAAAAATATCGAAGTAAATTTATCTTTTTTGACTTTTGTTACAACTATTGTTCAGCACAAAAAAATTATTATTACTCGCAGGCAC
Source organism: Habroteleia sp. ZL-2020 (assembly GCA_022817445.1). Lineage (NCBI taxonomy): Eukaryota > Metazoa > Arthropoda > Insecta > Hymenoptera > Scelionidae > Habroteleia > Habroteleia sp. ZL-2020. The sequence continues at coordinate 937 of JABFPK010002066.1, forward strand.
CAAAAATCACTACCAATAGACACAAGCATGTTCGTGCGCAATATTATCGCTTAATAAAATACTTTCGTTCGTATAATAAAAATCGAATTGAACTTGTTATCGTGTGTTTTCCATTATCGCTCTTTCCTTACACCGAATTTCGCGCCAATCAATCAACTTATTTACAATTCGACGTCGTAATCGGAATCTTTCTCTTCTTAATCCTCCGTTCAATTACAAAAATGTGCTATAAAATAATGCAATCTCACGATTAATTAAAATTAACGCAAAATTTATAACACAAATAAACCTTATCGCTGCATTCAATCGACGTGCCTTATCATCGGATATGCTCCGATAAAGTACACCTAGATGTCTCGATAGCGGAATTATTAAGATTAAAAAACGATGGATTACGATTATGTGTTAATTAATGCGCCACGATCGCTGTTCGAAAACAGCGAAAACGCGCCCTCGGAGTGGCAGCGCCATCTCGCACGGGGTGTGATAAACGACTTCGCGTTATCAGCCAGTAAAAGCATAAGTAGGGTGACGACTGATATCAACATTTCATAACAATTTACGTAATTGTTCCTGCTTTGTTTAAACAAGACGAAGACAACACTTTTGTATGAATGACGGCGATTTATTATTTGATTTTGCTGTCATTTTTCAGATTGAGTTTATTGATCCAAATGCAAAGTCGGGAAAAACTGTTTTGTGCTGCGGACTGGCGGATAAAATTGGAACGATTGCATTTCTGAAGATAGGAATGATTTTTTATCTCGACGCTGAGTTTTAGATATTTGTTGTTATTTGTGTGCATGTTTCTGTTTACATAAACACATATGACGTAACCGTGTAGTCACATATGAGGCCACAGTGATTGCGTAAGTGCAGATGCAAATAATAAATAAAATGAATTTTGTTTGAATTTGCTCTTGTTTTCTTGACATGTTTATACGATTAAATCTATAAACATATATGTTGATTTAAATGGATTCGTAACTACGCGTGTCTTTATATATATATTTGGACAAATCGGTCTCAGTTGTACAATTACATGTGTAATTACACACGATCTATAATACGAACGCTGACATAAAAGTGTACGCAAGATTACAACTGTTGTATCACAGTGTTTGCATATGTCGTGTTTATAAAGCGGGCGTAAATTATCCATTGAAATAGAAAGTTGAAACGGCTTTATTCAAAGAGATATATAAAATCTGAAATTGATGAAAAACGACGCCACGATTGCCATCTTCGAATTCGATTAAAGTGGAATAGTAGGGAGGAGACTTCAATATCTTGCGGCAAAGTAGATGGGAATTGTGAGCTTGACGTTGTCGTGAACTTACTCAGTTTGAACATCTGTATAAGCTACTCAAATTACGATACTTATTTCCGGAACGCAATGCACAGATCGTACAGAGTAACGAAGCTGGAATAAACATACATTTTTTCGAGAAAAAGATAATAAGATAGGAGGGAAGAGTAATCGGCGATATGTCTCCGATCGAAGCATTTTTCACGTCTTAATGCAGTTCTTTTTGGTAACATTTATTTTCGGAAAAGCAAATTCGTTTTGAGTCAAGTATTTCTAAGCGCTCTAATCAAATCATTGATTTTTGCCAGAAAATATATTGTTTCTGCGACTGTTTTCTGGTTAAATAATTCGAAAAACTAACAACAATTTTTATTTTTTACATAAATATGAATATGTTTTTTTAAATATTCAATATTTATTCTATTAAAAATCCATATAAAATCTCTGTTTACGATTCATTTTAAATATTAACTTTGTTGCAGTTCTTAAATATTTATTTAATATTAACGAATATATAATTTTTTATACTGTTCTCATAAACGTTAAATTGGTTTATTTCATTCGGCTCGTAATAAAAAATTGCGATTACAGATTGACTGCGAAACGTTTGAGAAAGACGTGGAAAACTTCATATTTTAAAATATCATTTTCCGGTAATTTATTACCCGACAACTTGATTTTTCACATTAAACGCTTCAAAAATATCATTGCTGGAGAAATGATTCTAAAATTATTTTCCCTTCAATTCAGTCGAGGGAATTATTCTTGTACACTACACCCTATAATAATAACCGTTCCAATTTATTTCAACGATTTGTTTTTATTAAATTTTTAATCTATTATTTTTGTCGTATTTTTTTGTGATACATAACAAATATTAATTCATTAAAAAAAAAACTCGTACGACAACAAAAGAATATAAAATTTGTTTACACCAAAATCATACCGTACTTGTTTCAAAAATGACACTTTGCTGAATACGAACAAAAAACAATTGTGATATTAAAAACAATAACAATAAAAGCAAAGCAACGATTTTTAGACTTTTTTTTAATTAAAAATGATTAAACTTGTGCGTTGCGAATGACACGTTGAAGACGTAAATAAAGGAGTAATACTTGTATTAAAAAATTGTTGTTTTTTCATGATAAATGTTGACTTCGTAGGGGAAAAGTGTCGCGTTGTTTGTTTATTTTGAAACGGGCGAAACGGCATAAACGAAAACGCGAATGACGCGAAATGCAAAGCGAGAAAACGAGAGGTACCTTAGGAAGGAGCGGCTTAATGTTAGCAGTATCGCGTATTCAGCGTGATGTTACACGGGGGGAGCGAGGAGGAGCGGAATCCCTCAGCGTCGGGGGAGGGGCCGGGATGCGACGACGCGGGGTTGGTATATAGTTTGCCTAAAGAGAAATGAGAGAAACGCTTAGCGGCAACGTCGCGTACACGCGCAAGCGCCTGCCTTTACGAAAGAAGCCGCGATTTTACAGTAGGGGGCAAATAGTGCGATCGTAGTAGGGGAATTCGTTAGGCTGCTCTCACAATTCAGCGAACATACGCGGCGTTTGAATTCATTATCTCTTCCTCGACGAAATCGAACAAATCCGGAAATAATTTTTTGTACGTTTCACCCCACTAAACAATATTTTTTTTGACGATTTTTTCATTGTTCCACCCCTACCTCCTTCCTTTTACAATTTGCTAATAAAGCTTTTATCTTGTTAAATTTAAACGTTATTTAAACGTACAAATGTTAAAAATTAATATACAATATCTCTCGCATGCAGTTTTAAAATTTCTATTCATATTCTACGTAATAAAAATTTGATTTTATTACTCCAGTACATTTGAAAAAGTTTAATATATTTGAAACTCGATATTCTATAAGAACTAATTTTATAAAAATAACTTTTTAATAGTTTTACGCTGCAATAATATATGGATTATAACTCATTTTATGATTAATTCTTCTCAAATATTTATAAAAAACTGTAAAAAACAATTTTGCTATCGTTCTAATAACAGTCATAAATAAATTACTGTATACATAGTTAGTCACGAATAATCGGGCCACTATCGGTTTAATTATTGTTAACACGAATACCTTTTAATTGAAAATTGTATAAAAATAATTCATAAACGGCGCGTGATTATAAAATAATGAACAAAACTTTATATTTGTTTGGACATTATAGCACTATTGATAACACGTTCGACAATTATTTGTGCTAATGAATTTTTTCGGAACGACTTTCTAAATATTATTGTGGCTTTATCTTTTACTCATCTTAATGAATTCGTAACAATTTTGCGATTAATTCACCATTTTTGTCCCCCTAAGAAATTGCTAAATATTCGTCGACCTCGAAATGGGATCTTCATTCAAATAAGTACGAAATTCGAAATTAATTTGCAATATTTTATGATTATTTAATCCAAAAACTGTACAATAAGCACGAATTTAGAATTAATGTAATTAAACTTTTGTAAAATATTATATCTATAATGGTGTACTTATTTGTGTAATAAATGAGTTAAATATAATTAAATTAAACATTAAGAACGCAGTTTAGTGTCTTTTTATAATCTTAGATAAATTATTCAATATTTTATTTTAACTTTCGATGTCATTTTTACCAATTCGGATTAATTAATAATCGCACGAACAAATTCAATCAGTTCTTCTTCCATTTAAAATTATCGATGCTCTTAAAAATAATAATTAAATCGAAGGAAGAACAAAATGCTGATGTATTTTTTATTTTCGATCGCCAAATAGTCGCATGATGACGTCATGTTTTATATAATACAAGATATTTTGGTTTGGATAATTATTTTTATCCTCAAATTAGGAGCCAGTAATGCTGAGATTACTTTGTTAGGAGATATTATCGTGCGATTTCAAATGGACAATGACGATATTTATTGTACATTTAATGTATTTGGGAAAATAATTTAAATTGTCATTCGGTCATTAGCGCGCAGGAAAAATATTCCAGGTCTCATTGCATCTAAAAATAAGTCAACTAAGACTTGTTGTATATAATTTTGTGTGTCCATATTTGACCAAACTATATTATTAGATCTAATGACTTTATGAAATAATCTCTGAATATGTTTAAACAGACTTTTATGAAGATAATTAGATTAAACTTTTAAGAATGGGTGATTGCGAATGTATAGAAAATATTCAAATGAGTCTCGTAAACCTATAAACGACTTTTGAAAACAGAATGCAAATTTTTTTCAGCATTTCATCATTTTTCATCGCTTCATCTTGACACTTCAAAAGTTAATTCAATCAAAACAAAAAAACAAAAAGGAATAGAACGTTGAAATAGTCAATTCGTACAAATTAAATAATCCAATTATTGTTTTAGTTGAAAATGCAAATAATTTGCTTGAACTTTTTCATCTTATTTTTCAATATATCAATAATAACTAGATGTGTGCGTTAGGATTCTAAAACCAAATTGCGCATGGATTAATTTAGTTTTGGTAACATTTTGTGCAGAAAATTATTGCATTTTCTTACATAATACCATATAGAAACAAATTTATATTTAGAAAATTTAATTAATTTGATTTGTAAGAAATATTAATGTGCAATATGATTTAATGTGAATTTTAGAATTAAGTTTCTCTTATGCACTGAGCATTATGATAGATACCACGTACCATGTTTTGAACTACACGAAATTGTTTTTTATTTTTTTCAAACAAAGAGATATAAAGTTATTTTGTTGTATGACATCTTTTTGTGTTTCAATCTTTTTATATTTAAAAATAATGTTTCATTTCAATTAGTGTAATATAAAATAAATAAAAATAAATGTATTAATTTCATAAATGAGTTATTTTTTATAATTATTAACAATGGATCTAATTTGGAACAATTTCGTAACAATTTCTAACAATGAATAATTAACATATCTAAATATCAAAAGTTCATAATAACAATTACTCTAGCATTATTCATTATGAATCATTATAAAATATTAAATATTTTTAGAGAGAAACTGTTTAAATTTTTCTTTGATAGAAACCAAATTACAGTTGGATGTAAACCGAATAAAAATGAAGGCTTTTAAACAAATATCTTAAAAAAATCATCGAATAGTATTTGTTTACAATATAGAAAAGGGAATAGTAGATATTTTTTGGGAGAATTAAAAGAAATATTTATCACTTACATTTTCGCCAATTTTGTTCATCTAATGCAATTTTATAATCGCAAATTCCACAATTTTGTTTAAATTAAATAATACATTAATCACGTGGATTAATTATTGTAAACCAATGTAAACATTGTTTTAAAAATGAAATGAATTTTTCCTTTTCCAAATTTGTCTTAAACGAAAATGCAAAAAACGTTCAATTGCCTGTGCAAATTATTACTTTAAAATCGTTACATCAAAATATTACGATTGTTCTATTAAAACATCAAATAAAAAGATATTTTATTTAGTTGGATGATTAAAAAATCAAATTTACGTAAATAAGTTAATCAAAAATCACTTATAATGTAGAAATCACGAATTATTCTTATCAAATGATAAATTATCGATAAATTTATACACGATAATGATTTAAATTTTTATTTTTTGAATAATTATTATTTAAAGCAAATAATAATGCAGTATGCGTTAATAAATAATTCGTAAAACATTTTGTCATTAAATCAATAATCTCAAGCTACAACTTATCGATTAATGAAATCAATTTTTTTTCTTCATCAGTTTTAATTTGTTTTTCAATATCGTTGTTCAATATCGTCAAAAAGTTCAATTATTTTCAAATGTTGTGCAAAACAGACTATTTCGTAAGGTTAGTAAAATAGTTTTGTTCTAGAACTTCCCATGTTCGACATACACATTCCAGAAGTTTTTGTAAAATTACAAAGAGCAGTTATTTTCTCTTATCGTATTTATCTCATTTTCCTTTATAAAGAAATAACAACACTTTTATGACACCTTTACCCGAAAGATTTTGACAGTTACTAAGACTATTATTCTCAACTATAATTCCAAATACTTTCCGTGCAATAAAGTATTTAACCTGGGAAATTTATACTATTTCTATGTTGCATATGACTAACATGTTTCATATAACTTCTGACATAATGCATAAACAATTCTTTTTCTGAGTACATGTTTCAGGAAAAATTTTAGGGTAATAAACTGTGTAGGGAAATATTAACGATTGTTTAAATTCCACAATTATTTCTTAGAACAGTTTGCAACGTTAACATTTCCTGCATACAGAACATAATTTCGAATTACTTTATTTTTATACAGATTTGAATACTTCAAACGTCGCTTGACAAGCTTGAAATATTTGTGTATTTGTCAAATGAATTTATCAAATGAATTTTATTTTTAATAGAATAGAAAGCTACTTTATTTGAGAAAAACAACCTAAGTGAATATAATTCAAGTTTCATAAAAATGTTTATAAAAGGCTATTTATTTTAATTATTGTAACAATGCTCATAAAAAAATAATAAATCTTATATATATATATATAAATATATATCGTGAATATATCGTTAAGGGTTTTCTGAAAATAAAACCTTTGAAAAGGAGATAAATTGGAAAACATCGATGAGCGGTTCAATAAAATAATAAATTTTGAGTCAATAAACTGAATAATTTTCTCGAGAAAATCAGATAATATATAATAACATTTTTAATTCTTTATAACTTGATAACGTTAAAGTGTTTTGTTTCGAATTTGCATTTTAACGTCCGAAAATTGTAGTATGATTTAAAAAATTAATAGACCTCCGTAAGATGAACTTTTAATTTGTTTTTAATTTAGCAATGTTTAACTACTAAATTGATGTGTCAGTTTCTTATTGGTTACCGGATTAGTCGCAGAATTATAGTAGAAATGGTAAATACATAATTGAGAAAAAGATTTGGATTGATTCAGGCATTGTGTAACTATCTTAAAAGCGTTTGGTGACGGTGGTGGGGGTGCCGGCGGAGTAGGGATAGTGGCCAAGTGGGAGGCATTACCGAGCGGCGGAGAGGTTCTCCAGCAGATTGTCGAGAGGAATAGTAGAAGAGCATAATTCAGTGCGCAACAGTACAGTCAGGTTCGTGTTTAAACAATAGCAAGTACAAATAAATAGCAATCACGTCGCAACCACGTCCCATCCACGGCATGCGGGGGCAAATTTGCGGAGGCGAGAAAATGTCTCCAGGGTGTCAACCCCAGGTTTTTCCCTAGATTTAGTGACGTGTTGTGCACAGGACTGACGAAACGTAAAGTGTTTTTCTGGATTTCCACAGTGCCGGTAGTGAACGAGGGAGAAAACAGGGAAAAATGACGAAAGAAACAGAGGACGATTCGTAAGGGCTACCCTTCGGCAATTTCTGGTGCCAAATTCACAATTTCTGGTGCAAAGTGGTGTCCAAAATTTTGGACCCCGCGTTCTGATCATTGACGAGTTGTTACCGCGTCGCTAATTAACTCGAATCGCGAGGCCGCGCGTTTATTGCGGTTAACTGCACGGCTCGCGTTAATTGCGTCGTCTTTCAATTTCCAATGGTACTCCGAGCCGGATAATTGGTGCACCCGAGATATCCCACTTCCGCCCGCACTCGCGGCACAGCCAAAACATTTCGGCGACAATCGCAAGGCTGGAAAGAGACGCACGGTCCGCCGAGGTAAAACTCAAAAACCTAACGGAAAGCATTTTTCGTTCAAGTCGATTCGAGCCCCGAAATTCTCGGTGATTATGGCGACATTTGTTTACGTCGATAATGTAATTGAAACGTAAATATACAATAATGAAACATAATGTGTTGGAACATATTCCAAAAACAAAATTGAAATTTTGTGTTTGGTTACAACTTCATTTTGCTCACAAAAATTATATATATATATATTGTCTCGTGAACTCGTGTCATTTTTTTTTTTTTTTTGTTTAATAGGTTTGACGTTGACTAATTTTAATTTTAATACTTTAAAAGTTGTAATTACAAAATAACGTTCTTAACGAGCAACGTTAAAAAATAATTTGACTACAATTTAAATCAAACAATTTATTTCGATTTATAGATTTGATAAATAATCTATTTTTGGAATAAACATTAGTAAAAAATTACATATTCATAATGATTTTATTATATTGTATTTTAAGCGCTTCTCAACTAATTCTTCAATTCAAAACATCCGAATGTGTACAGTTTCTGTATGAATTGAATAAATTGCTTCTAAGTTGTAATTTTCTCAAAATTCTCATTTTCATTCCAATTTTCAAAATGTGAAGTTTTTTCTTCTAATCTCAAAATTTTAATTATAGAGCATAATTAGTTTATATTTGTCATTATATATTAAATAAATAACTAAAAAAATACGTAAAAATAAAAATAATTGTAACGCAAAATTCAAAATTCCAATATATTTACATCATTAACTAATTAATCAAACTAAACAATTGTTTAACTCTTACAACTAATTGGGTAATTCATTCCCAAAATGAAGTTTTAGAAAAGAATTCTTCCGTCGCGTCAGTCTCGAGAACTTATTACAAAATTTAAATAATTCTCTCAACATTCAAAATTTATTTCCGCCCGATGGGAAATCATCCAATTTTACTTTCATAAAGCGCCATCGAACTCGATTTTACCCGAACAAATTATATTCGGGATAAACAAGTACAGAGGCAAAAAATTGGGTTACTTCTCATCGACATTACCATTTTCATCTAGTACCACTATATGTATGTAGGACTAATAAAAGCCTCTCCGAAAATTTGAAAGGGTGATTTACAATTGAATGTTTAATTAACAGAAATCAATGAAAATATTGATTTCACCTTAATCATAAATCAAATTTCTCTACGAGTAATTAAGAGCTGTCTCTTTCCAATCCGAAATGTCTGTTTCGTGTAACCGAAAACAATCTACAATTTTGTTTTACTTTCCTATATTTATATACTATTTTAATAAATCAAAAGACGAGTTGGACGCATTATATTAACAATTACTCATTACATAATTTTTATAATCGTATTTTCAATTATTTATTTATTTTTTTAATAATGATAAAAATCTAAAACTCTATTTTAAAATTCAATTTATAAATGAAGTTACACAAGTTGTATAAAGAAACTGGAAAACAAATTTTGTATTTACAAAAAAATTTAAACAAAAGGTCGATTTTCTTTCATGAAATTATATTATGACACATCAAAATCTGTTGGGCCTTCATCGAGGTACCAAACGTCACAAAATTTGTCTTGGGTTCTACTTAGTAAATCTGGAAGTTATACAAGTTTTGATTTAAGATACGAAAGCTATTGCTGACCGGCGCAATCAACGAACAATAACGCGAATAAAAAAATGTTTAGATTAGAAATCGTCGCGAAAAAATGACGTG
>JABFPK010002068.1:0-10631 GCA_022817445.1 Habroteleia sp. ZL-2020
CGGCAACTCTGAACCAGATTTGAAATATTTTGAGACCAAATGTGGCGAAAATAACACGTATATAATAATAATAATATATTTTTTATTTTTGTATTGTTCAATATATATTTTTTATTTTTCTATTTTATTACGATCAAGAAGGTGTTTCCCGAACATATAATTTTCCCGTATTCCTAAAAACCCAACGATATCCCGTTATACTTTACACTTTCCCAAAAACATTTCCCGATATCACAGAACGTTCCAAAAAGGGCATTATGTTAGTTACAGTTAGTTGATAAAACCATAACTTATACTAAAAACAACACAATCTTTGCAACGTATACAATTATTAAAATTTTTTTACAGATGTTTGTTAAGACCAAAGGCATAACGGAAATTGTCATGACTCTACACGGATTTTTTAATGTGACTGGCTTATTTATAATAGCAATTCTAGGATCAAATATAACGTCAGAAATTTTTAATATCAAAAACTGTATGTAAGTTTCCATAAATTAAAAAAAAGTTATTCTTTACTATTACTTATTTCATTAAACGTACTTTTGTAATAAATAAAACGATCGGGTTATATGAAAAATTGTCCCAAGTAAAAATTGTCTAGATTGTAACAAGTTTAAAAAAGGCAATAACCAGACGAAACCAGGTTTGAGTTGTTTAGATAAAACTATGCAACCACGATTAAGGTGTTTGGCAGATCAATCTTGACTACCCGCGTAGAAAAAACTAGTCTGGCAAAAGTCTGGTAAAATCTGGTTGAATTTGGTTAAGTCTGGTTAAGTTTGGTTAAGTCTGGTTAAGTCTGGTTAAGTTTGGTTAAGTCTGGTTAAGTCTGGACACAAAGTCTGGCTAAGTCTGGCTCATAATCGAGTTCCATACTATCTTTAGTCTTGCATTCCATACTCATGAAGTCTGGCATACACAATTTTTTTCTTATTTAGATACTGAACAAAAGTCTGGCGTCCCAGATTCATTCCAGACTAACAAAATCTGGCATCCCAGACTAATAAAGTTTGGATCGCCAGACTTGTGTTCAAAATTTAACGTAAGTCGAAAAATAGTATGCCAGACTACCGTTCAAAAAAGGAAAGTCTGGAACTCGATCATGAGCCAGACTCGACCAAATTTAGTCAGACTTAACTAGACTTTTGCTAGACCTATTTTTTCCGGATAAAATCCAGAAAATCCAGATAGTTCCTGGATAGTTTCTGGCTTTTAACTAGCTAGAGGTTGTCAAGTTTATCTGGAGAGCACCTAGAAATACACAGCGTTATATTACTAGTCAACATACCCCTGGCTAGAAAGCAGTAAAAATTAGCCAGTTACTATTTGGCTCAAAACAAATCTAGACTAATTTCAGAAGTGATAAAATGTATATGAGTTTTCAAAAAATCACCCGCACATGGTTAAATAAATATTATTTAATTATATTTATTTATCAGACTATGTCCAATCTGAAAATCAAAATGAGCTTCAGTTTTATTAACAGTTGAAAAATTGGTAAAAATTAGTATAATGATAAAATCAATCATGATTTATTTATAATCCAACACTGAGAGTAATATTGATAGCTGGAACAATCATCTTTATATACCTAAAATAAAAATAGTCATGATAGCCATAATAATGGTTATATTAACCATTTTTATGGTTACATAAAAATAATAATAATTATTAAATAATAATAATAATAATTATATAAACCATTTTTATGGTTACAGTACCTCCCATGTAAAAATAAACATATATGTGGCATATATGTGGCATATATGTCCCATATATAAATTTTATATATATGTATAGATAAATGATTACGTTACACTATAAAATTGTGTACATACTCATCAAAAATTATTGCTGAAAATTATATTTTTATTAGCATGGTATTTATAACATAAAAAAATAGTCAGGTTTAAAATTCACTATTTTAAATAGTAACAGTACAGTAACCATTTTTTTCTGTGTATAGTGAGACCTATATGTGTTCTAAAATTAGCTTGGATTCCGTCATGTGGCATACTGTATCAAGAATTATATTTACCAAGTCATATTCGACCCCTCTGAAAATATCATGGCGTCTCAAATTGTTGGTGAAACACATGGCATTTAAAATTTTAAATGAAAAATAATATAACAAAACTTAAGATACCATATTTTTCGACAAAAATTTAAGATGCCATGATTTTTACCCACAATTTGAAATACCATGACATTCTTCCGAGGAGTCGATATGAAAAAAGATTAAACGAAGTGCTTTCAAGAGAAAGATATGATACGTTGTAATGAAACAAATATTAGTTTGCATCATAAAGTGTAAATTTTAAACTTTTTTCTAGTTACGCTACTAAATGGTATACATTATCTTCACAAATAAAAAAAGCAATTATTTTAACGATGAGAATAAGTAGCAAAGACATTTACCTTAAAGGGTTCCTATTTAATATCTCTTTGTCACTATTCATACAAGTACGTATAATTTTATTTAAGACATATTTTTAAAATGATTAAAAATAACTTTTAAGTACGTTATTCTGTGAAAACATTTACATTAGTTGTGTTTTAGTTGAAACTCTAAAAATAGTTATTATCAGTGAAATTTTATTTGATCGTAATAATTTTATATAATAGTAATGTCACTGGTTTCTGACACATTCAAATTCACCAGTTAAAAAATATCGATACATATAAAATGACTTTTAAAATTCAAAGTCTTTAAATATATAAAAGAGTATTATTTAATAAATGATATTCTCTATTCATTGAAAAACATAACATTTTATTAAATTTATATTCTTGTCATAATTATAGTTAATTAATTTATAATTATTTATATAATTATAATATCATGCAAAAATCCCATCCATATTCAGAATATTTTTGAAAAACTGACTTTCTAAAAAAACCCTGTACTATATATATATAAATGTATATAATATATTTATATTGATTTTAGATGATGAATGTTGGTATCTCTTACTTCGGAATTGCACGAAATAAAATGAAAGTGTCATAAAAATTTGCGACTTTATATCATATTATGCGGAAGTCAAACTGAATCAGAAATACAGAAGTTCTCGACATCAATTTCTACCACATGCAATGAATTGAATAAAGGAATTTGTGGGGATGAGATTTTCTCATTTCAGCTACGTATTTCAATAGAAAAGTATACATATTGTAATGTAATATATGAGAGAAAAGCGAGATTCATGTTTTGATTACATTTTTGCATATTATAATAAATTGATAAACAAAAACAATAACGAACTAAAAAATTTCATTTGGCATCCTCTTACATATCACCTGGTATTGCAGGTCGTCTTACTTAAATTATTTGAATAAAATTTATTAATAATTTATAGAAAAAAAAATTCGATTTCATAAATTTTATTTTACTTTATTTCAATATACACTAATTGAAATGATGTTATGGATTAATCACCTGTATTTTTATGTAATAAATATAATTAAATATAATTAATTATAAAAGGCCATCGACTATAATACAATTTCACGAAGTTTCAAATAAAAATTAATTTTTTTTAAGAAATTACACAATATATATTCGAAACTTTTATTTGCTATTGTATTAATTTTAAATTATTAATATAAAAAATGTTTACGGTTGCGATTCTAATGACAAAATATAACTTTTTTTATTCTTGTAAAAGGGGATAACGCGAGTAACTCATAGTCCGAATTGAAAATATACTTACGCGCGAACGGCGGCTTACCGAAAAACCAGATTATAGGAAAAACTAAAATTTTTAAAATTCGTTAAATCGGATTAGAAAAATATTAACGTGTAGAGCATAAACAACTGTGTATTTTTATATTTTTTGTTTGAATCCGACATTCTAATCAATAGAAAGAAAAAATAAAAATTATCTTATCGACGCAAGTTTTTTCGGTCGAAATTTCATGTTGTATAAAACTAAAATTAAATACATAATATAATTTAATATAAATATTACATATATTTATAAAATTAAAATACTCATTTTTAACAAAAATATAAATAATTCAACAAAACGGACCAAATTATCCGCAGTATGTGTTCACGCATATTTCATGCTGTGATTGTTAACACGCAAACTGAGTTTGAAGATAAAAAATTTTTTTTTTCAATTTGCTAATGTAAATCATATTTTGGGTGCATAAATAAGTTTCTGAACACCTCTCCACCTATAAAAAATATTTTTTTGCATCTTAACTATATTCCTATTTATTTATTAATATTTTTTTATTAACTTATTATTGTTTTTAATTAATATTACAAGCGGAGAAGATAATTTTTAATTTGTTATTGAACTTCTTTTCTTCTATTCATAATAATACATTTTATAATTGTTTATAACAATTTACTCAATTAATTTTTATCTTCACTGATTGACTTCTAGTTTTAAACTGGATTCACTTGCAAAACGAACGCCGCGTATATGTGTGGTTGCGTTAGTGTAAGAGAGAGATGCTCGGTACAGAATACAAAAAGTTCAATGTCCAGAAAAACAAATACTTTTACGTTTTTAGGTTAAATGAAAACATTCAAATCATAAAAAAACAAATAAAAAAATAGATAAAAATTGTATAATAAAAAAATAGATAAAAATTTTAATAGTAAACATTAACTTTAATTTATATAACTAATTAAAATTGACATAAATAATTCTCTCGTAACACATTATTCAAGCTTTTATTTATAAACACCAATATCTAATTTGTATCAGTCCATGTATATATCGTTGTTGTTCATAAGCCAGACACTCCTATTGGACTTTGAACGGTGATTTGTAAGTTTAATCCCCTCCAATCGTAATACCTATCTCTGGCACAGTACAGCTGTTCAGTTCTTCATCTTTCTTGGAAAAGAACCCAAGTATTATCAAGTTTTATAAAAATATTACTACATAAATTCATATTTTCTACCATAAACTTAAACAAAGCAACATGTCCATGATAACAAAAGGTAGTTTGTCCAATTTTCATCTTTGTTTAAAAATATTCATTGTTTACGCAACTAAATCTCACGCATGCGTTTTGAACAATTCATTTTGAAATGCTAAAAAATATGTATTCAATGCAACAAAATAATTTTATTTATTTTATTACAAAATGCTGCTATTTATTTAATTTATAGGAATTTTTATTGTTGCTGCAAAGCGGACTCCGTTTGGAAAAATGGGGGGTTCGTTTGTTAATAAGAGTATAACAGACTTATCAGTTGTGTCTACCAAAGCCGCTCTGGCATCGGCTGGACTCAAACCCGAAAAAATTGATCATGTCATTATGGGCAACGTTTTGGCAGTGAGTGCTCCAATTTCAATGCTACTACAAATTTTCTCTATAAAGTAACTCAATATACACAATTTTATTAGTCAACTTTATTACTCTAATACAAATTATTACCGTATCAGACATTACACTAGACCACTATGAATTTTTTCTAACTAATAAATTAAATGTAATTATTATTATTATTATTATTATTATTATTATTATTATTATTATTATTATTATTATTATATTGGTTATTATATTACATTATTGGATAAATTTACATTGGTTAAATTAAACAAGATGGGTTTTTTATTTAGTTGTATAAAAATAGTATGTAATTCATTTAATAATCACAAAGTGCTAATTAATAAATATTATTCATTACTAATAAACTGGTTAATTATAAGTGTTCAATGTTTTAATTAATCTTTGAAACTATGACCAATTGTCAAGAAATAGTTTTCTGATAACTGATTTTATCAGCGAATATGTAATAAGACATTCTTTTAGTTAACAGATAGATTGAGCGATATCAATGTCTTAAAAATATTTCAATCTTCATATAAATTTTAAACAATGTCTAGTTTATTTTATTGAATATGTTTTTTATTGTTATGATTCCTATGAAAAATGATTTAAATTAAATATCTTTGGTATATATAATAATAAGATGTTGATATATTTGTCTCTGTTTATCCTTTATATTCATTCCAAATTACAAAAAATGTGTCCACATTCAGCAAACATGGAAACATAAATCATGAGACTAACAGAAATTATATTTAAACAAAAAGATTTACATATTATATTTATTTAATTTATTTATGATTTATATAATTATATTGTATTTAAATAAAAGGATTTAAAAATAATTACTGTTAGTTTCATGGTATAAGTTCCCATGCTGAAGGTAGACAAATTTTGTAAATTAGAATCTTCAGTATAATTCATTAAGAATTTTATAAAGAACTGTAAACAAATTATTTTATAAATATATAATCTAAAATAAAAATATATTAAGTTTAGGAAAACTTGTACTCGTATAGGAAATACTCTTATAATTTCCAGAAAAGTTTAATTAATTATACGAAAAATTGAATTATTTTTTTAAACCCAATAGACAATGGTAAATATGAATTCATTTCATTCGAGCAACAATATTTTTTATAGTTTTCTTCTGCCGATGGTGCCTTTATGCCAAGACATGTTCTCTTAAAATGTGATATTCCGACGGAAAAACCAGCACTCGGAGTAAACCGTCTTTGTGGATCCGGATTCCAATCAATCGTCAGCGCCGTTCAAGTAAGCTTAAAAATTGAACAAATTACTTATCGTGATAAATTGAAACAAAACACAAGATAATAATACATATATTTCAACATCTGCAGAGTATCGCGATAGGAGAATCGAAAATTGTTTTAGCAGGTGGAGTAGAAAATATGAGTCAAACTCCATTCGTCGTGAGGAACATAAGGTTTGGTACCGCTTTGGGACAAAAGTACGAATTTGAAGATGCCCTTTGGCTGGGATTGATCGATTCTTATTGTGCTTTGCCCATGGGAATGACTGCTGAAAAACTAGGAGAAAAGTATGGAGTTACCAGGGAAGAAGTTGATCAATTTGCTCTGCGAAGTCAGCAACTTTGGAAAGCTGGTACGGTTAAAAATACATTTAGACGTATATATTTTTATATCAAAGAAGGTTTTATATATAAAATATTCCTTCAATTTAGCACAAGATGCCGGAAGATTTAAAGAAGAAATTGCACCAGTTACTATTAAAGGAAAAAAACAAGATATTGTCTTAGAAGTCGACGAACACCCTAGACCTCATACCAAAATAGAAGACCTTCAAAAATTGAAGTCTATCTTCAAAAAAGATGGTTTGGTTACTGCCGGAACTGCTTCGGTGAATAGATAGACTGTTTTACGATTATATTTAACGTCTGTTAAAGTTTTAAAATTTGGACGAATTAATTTTTTTAAATTTTAGGGTGTATGTGACGGTGCAGGATCACTAATTTTGGCGAGCGAGGAAGCTGTCAAAGCAGAAAACTTAAAACCTTTGGCACGCTTGGTTGGTTACTCAACAGTTGGCGTCGACCCAAGCATAATGGGTATCGGTCCGGCACCAGCAATAAAAGAACTCTTAAAAATCTCGGGGAAAACAATTAATGACATGGAACTGGTTGAAGTGAGTTCATATTTGAAACGTTTTACCTTTTAATTTTATTCAATTGGAAATAAGACTAAAAATATGCTTTCAATTTTTCTATTAGATAAATGAAGCTTTCGGAGCCCAAACATTGGCCTGTATTAAAGACTTGAATTTAGATATGAACAAAGTTAATGTAGATGGAGGAGCAATTTCGTTGGGACATCCATTGGGTGCTTCTGGATCAAGAATAACAGCGCACTTGATTCATGAACTCAGGTGAAAACTTTTTCCTGAATCCTACTACATATAATTAAATAATATAATGTTGAGACGTATGATTATATTTAATGTTTTATTAATTAAATAATAGTAAAGGGTTGACCTTTAGGAACAATATAAAATTCCTGGAACTTATTGTTGGGATTATAATTTATTTATTTATTTATTTATTTATTTATTAATAATTACGGGCATATATGTCAAATAGAATACAATATTTTACAGTGAGTAGCATTTTATGTAGTTAATTAACAGAAATTAACAAGAAACAAGTGGAGTGAAAATTAACTGTTTACAAGGATATATATAACAGTTACCTTTTTATGTCATTCAGAGTAGTATTGAAAATATTTATTCCATATGTGTTAAACGCGTGACACATTCGTCCTAAAAGGTTATTACGTGTGTAGTTTGTTTTATAATTTTTAATAAAGAAAGTATTGGTGTATCTCAATCTTCTATTAGGAACTCTAAAATTTAGTTGATATAGCAAAGTAGGACAGTCTATAAACCCATTAACTTATTTGTATAAAAATATCAAATCACTTGATAATCTCAAAGAATTCAGCAAAGGGATATATATATTATTATGTGTTATGATTATATAATATATAAATATAATAATATGGACATAATATTGGTCCGTTAAAGCTTTAAATTCATATCTTAATCTTTCTCTTTTTAATGTTTGATTATCTTTAAAAATTAATTTTTAATCATACAACAAAGTAAATTTTTAAGTTTTCTTAATTTTAATTTTAAATTAATTTATAATTTGTAGCATTTTTTGTATGTAGTCCTGATGAGGTTCTTGTAAAAAGAACGAAACGTTGGCATTTAATAAATTAAAGTCAAAACAATAAGTCCCAGGAATTTTATATTGTTCTTAAAGGACAACCCTTTACTGTTATTTAACAGAAAGGAACGACTTGGTCATATTGAGATTAATTAATTATTTAATTAATTTTCTCTCACACGTTATATTGATTGTAGGAGAAGAAACAAAAGCAAATTCGGCATTGGATCAGCTTGTATTGGAGGAGGTCAAGGCATTGCAGTTATGGTCGAAGCTCTTTAAAAGCTGAAAACAGATATGTTTTATATATTTTCATTGTTAATATGAACTCTTAATATTAATTATGAAATCACTTATATTTTTAATACTAAACCTAAAGAAAATACATGATAAAATATCTTGTATGAAAATTTACTATTTTTATAAATTGATGAGAAAAATTTAAAGGATTTTGCTATAGAAATATTTAAATTTTTCATCAAATAACACGTATTAATGTAAAAGATTGATTACGATCAAATTATGTAATATTTTTATAACACGTTTTGTATATCATCTATTATTTTACAAAATAATCATAATTACATGGTTTTTTATGTATAAGATGTTGTATTGTATACTTGAATTGGTTACAATAAACATTTATTAATATAAAACTTATTTTTATACACATTTGTATAATAAAATTTAAATAAATTACTGTAGACTATGTCTCTCACTCCCACCGTCTTTCTTTATATTTAATAATATAGTTGCGTGATTTGGTTTGAAATCTGAATGAACAGTAATTAACTGTTATGTACAACATTATTCTCAGGATGGTTTTTTACGGCTTTGGATCCAAAGGGCGTTGACACAAGTCCTAAAAGTATACAATCAGCTTCATTTAAAGTTAAATCGCTTTCTGATCCTAAAAATTTCGTTGACAACTCCAGCTCCTTGATTTTCAATCTGACAATAGCACCCCTGATATATCCTCTGTAAACATTTTGTTTGTTAACAAAAATAATAATAATAAATAATAATAATAATAATAAAATGTTATAAACTGTAAACAATATTTAAAGAAAATTTACAGTTCCATGTTTAAAAATTTAGATGGAATTATGTATATTACTAAGAGGTATTAGTTCATAAATAAGTACTAAACTATTATAAAATAATAATAAAATATAAGTTTGGAAGTTATTAATATAATGTTTGAATTTTATTTATATTTTAAATATATTAAGTAATTAAATGAAATGTATTTTTTAATTATTTTCATATTTTAACATGAAAATAGTTTGTTAATTTTTTAAAGATATAAACCTATCCTAACACATATTTCATATATATTTCGTATGAATATTTTCGTGTCTTCCCATTTCCCGTTTTAGGGTGCGAATAGACACGTCTTATAATTTTATTGAACATATTTTTAAATTGCAAGTTCACTTACTCTGCATTTTTTGCTGGTTTTTGACAAACACAGTGAAATTTCCATCCAAAGTCTATATATAAATCATTATAATTTACATGATATATTTTTCCTGTTACTATTTTCCCTGAAGGATTTCCCATCTGCAACAATCAAGTTAAAATAACCAATAAATAATTATTTATTTATCCGATTATAATCGGACACATTTGCTGAATATCAAAAATGACTTACATCAACCAATTTTGAAAACCTTATCAGTTCCTCGAAAGTTTGAGTTTTTTGGTTTGATTTTAACTGGTCCAAATTTTTGTATTTTTCATAGGATTTTGCAAAACCACTGAGTTCTGTTTTTTCCGGTTCTTTATTTGTATTATCCGTGCTGTATAATTGACGCAGATTATTACCACTTGGAATACCGTTGCAAACTATGCGGCATTTATTCATCACTTTAGTTACCCGTTGCATATTCGTTTCTTAATATTATAAACTAATAACGGTCTCTCTAATAAAACAATATAACTTCAGGTTAGGTATCATGCATGGCGATCATGATAATAATGCCCCATTGGGTATGTTTTCAGCAACAGTTTCAGGTTTCAGTTAGTGCTGCCAGATTATCCCACCTGGGACGTCCCGCGGAGGTATCTCCATCTGGAGTATTTTACGGCAACTTCATATACTTGGTTAGGCAGAGCGCTT
>JABFPK010002069.1:0-10626 GCA_022817445.1 Habroteleia sp. ZL-2020
TTCTCGACCTTGGCGCGATTTCAAAACACCCGGATACGTCGGTTCCCGACTCCGCGGTCTTTCCAAAAACACGCTAATTTGCGGCTTTCCCCGCGATCCCATCGACCGGCCGCTGGCCCGGGTCGAAGTCACGCTCTATTAAGCTAGTTTCGGGGTCTATTGTTAACCGCTCGACTTTTAGGTCTACTTTCTGCCAATGTCAAATTGTAAATAGTGATAATCACAAATTTTAATTCTTGTCATACTCATCTAAGACTGAATATAAATATAGTTTTTGAAATATGAAATTTTAAATTTGCATAAGTTAATTGAAACGATTGGCAGAAAAAAATTATACAAGTTTGCTGATCTTAATTGATATTATTTATTTCAACTAATTTAGTTCAACTAATTCTCCGGATTAAAAGTAAAGATGGCATTTCTTTTTTTTTAAATTAAAATGAATACGTTTCGCAAAAATAATTTGAACGTAAGGTATAAATTGAGATGTATTGAAATATGATTTATTCCATTATTATTTTGACAATAAATATAATTACGGGTAATCAAAATTCAAGTTCAAAATCGTATTGTATATAATTATTAACTATAGCATTTTTCTCTTACTACAAGTTTATATTTAATGAAGTATAATTATAAAAATGTTTTATGGAAACATAATTTCATAACTATAAATTGATTAATAAAATACTAATGAAATATACAATGAAGAAAACACATAAGCAATAATAATCTAATAGAAATAGGTTAAGGAGTAATTGTAAAAAAATTAAATTTATATGGATGAACAATCTAAGAGTTATACGTATATATGGTTCATTGTATAAGTAGGATCGAGTTATATAGTGAAGAACCGTAGTACAAGAGATTGGATATAAAAGAATATTGTATGCAGTGGATGAAGCGTAAAGAAAACATTAGTTTATAACGTTTATAAATCCCTTTTATGTATTTAAAGAGAATATTAGCGTCGTACGGTGTTGTTGGCCAAAACATGAATACATGTATTAGATGTCCAGCGTAGATTGCACATTATATTCACGAACGCGTTTATATATTTTAATATTAAAATTAAAAAAAACAACTATAAGCATATTTCATTTCATTTTCTAGTTAAATACATTTCAAATAATTAATTTTATGTAACAATATTTATCATCTAATATAATAGTTTAAAAAATTAGATGAGATCCATAAAATTATCAAATTATTTCAGTTCAACGAGCATAATTCAAAATTAATAAGAAACGTTCGTTTCAAGATTATAAGCACCGACATAAAATACAATTTTAGAAATAATTCAATTTGAAGTTAATGTCTAACGGGAGTTATGCGTTTGCTCGCATGAAAAAATAAGTGTGACTATAATTAAGGATTACTGCTTTCACAAAGAAACATGCACTGTAATGTAATTATCATTTTGTACGGAGAATATTTCATTATCACGGGTTTATCATTTTTAACACATTTAAAAAACAAAAATAAGCAACATATAATTAATTAATAATAAGGGTGTATAAATAAAGAAATTTATAAATGTACATGTTTTACAATGTTCTAAGAAAATTTAGAAAAATGGTAATTAGAAAAATATTTAGAATTTTCTTGGCAAATTTTCAAAAATTTCTGTGATTTTATAGAGAATTATATTCATGATATTAAAATTATTTCGTCAAACGCGGATTAATTTATTTATTCATTTTCTGATAACAAATATATTGTTTGTATCTGTTAATAATGGAGCTTTAATTAAATAAAATGTTCATTTCAGATATGAGATTCAGCCAACCGGATATTTTTTAAGCTATTGATTTTATATCAAAACAAAGATTAAAAAAATATAATCAAGGTCATAAGCAAAGTCGAGTCGACAATTCCCCAAAGAATAGTTAGCATGTATTTTTAAATGACAAAGAAACACCTGCGGGCTTCTTATACTGTTTCTATATTACAACTTCAAGTATTAAATGGAAAACTGCAAAGCTTTATTTTCTTTGTTTCGACAAAACTTTTATTATACCAAAAGTAGAGTTGAAACTGAAATAGAAATACCTTTATACCTCTTGTTCATATTTCTTTATTAATATAACAAAGCTAAACATTTTATAAATTAAATATTTTTATGAAATGAAATAAACACGTAATATGTATGTTTATTTTCAACCATTCATTAGTAATGTGTGTAAAAAAGAAGCTCACTGTAAAAAAGTTAAACATTATACACTGTAAGAAACATTTCACTAAAATCATATAATCTTGTTTTGCTATAAATATGTTCAATTATTAAAAAATATTATTCATAAAATAAAATATTGTTCATAAATTCAAACATTAGATAATAATATAAAATAAATTTAGATATTTGTTTATATAGAGTAATAAGGTAAATTAATAACGTTTTTGTACTTATTGTAGATGAATTTAAAAACATATAATAAAATATTAGCCTATCTCAGAACGAATATTATTTAATATCTTTTGTCGATAGGATATTTAAAGTTTATGAAATAAAATAACAATATATATCGGGTTTAATTTTTTTTAATTTAAGGTTTATACGTATTGGAGATATTATATTGAAATTCGCGGCTTAAATTTAGTTTGATTGTCGTTGTACACGTTCACAGATGGTGCTGAAATCAATTCAAAAAGTGAACTCTTTGAGCTTATAAAACTAATGGAAGTTTGTTTGTTGTATTTGAAGATATAGCACGTGTCGGTGTTCAAACAAATACAATTTTATTATGTTCTATATAAAATAATTACTATTAATCTATTGTTTGTATTTTTATCCAACTGTCAAAATGAGTACAATTTTAGAAAAAATCGCCTCCATTGAGGCTGAAGTAAGTAAATATTTCTTGACACATAACCTTATTAAATTAAATTCGATTATAATTTGGATTAAATTACTTGCAAAAATTTAAATTATTATAAATTATATTTCAAAGTATAATTTTTATAAATATGTTCTTCTTAATTTAACCTTTTATATTATCCTTGCTGTAGTTTATCGTTATGAGTTTTCGCTAATAAGCATCTGTTTTAGATGGCCAGAACACAAAAAAACAAAGCCACGTCTGGTCACTTAGGTTTGTTAAAAGCAAAACTTGCTAAATTAAGACATGAACTTATTACTCCAAAAGGAGGCAGTGGTGGAAGTGGTGAAGTTGGTTTTGAAGTTGCAAAAACTGGTGATGCTCGAATTGGATTTGTCGGTATGATGTATTTAAATCATTTTTTATTGAATTGCAATATATTTCAAGAAAATTAATTTTGAGTTATAATTATAATTATAATATCATTATTTTTATTTAAATTTTGAAAAAATTATTAAAAAATTGAATTGTAGAAATAAATAGAAATTTGTAATACAAAATATTTATACAAAAATGTTAATTATATATATAAATTATATTCATTTTTTAACCTACATAAATATAACTAGTATTATATATCAATTTTATATAATTAATATATTAATATTAATGTAATTTAGAAAATTTTACTGGGTATAAAGTTTATATCTTATTATATATATCTTACATATATATAACGATAAGGTTTATAAAAAAGAAATTCCTATAAAATTAAAAAACTACATAATATATTTGTTTGTTTAGGCTTTCCATCAGTTGGCAAATCTACTCTATTAAGTACTTTAGCTGGTGTTTACTCCGAAGTTGCTGCGTATGAATTTACAACTCTTACCACAGTCCCTGGATGCATTAAATATAAAGGTGCAAAAATTCAGGTTAGCTAACAATTTCATTATACATATAAATAAAACAAATCTAAATCATGTTCCTATTTATGGTTGCCCTCTTTAAATAGTAGCATGTCAATGTTATTTGCAAATATCATTATAAATGTCTAAAGAGTTTTTTCAGAGTCAACCTAAGGAAGAAATGGAAAAACGTTTAAGGAACATGAGGTAGAATTGAAAAACAATCCTTTTTGAAGTAATAGTATTAATGAAATTTAATTTTCATATTTCTTTTTAAATATAGTTACTTGATTTGCCTGGAATTATCGAGGGTGCAAAGGATGGTAAAGGTAGAGGTAGGCAAGTCATAGCTGTGGCTCGTACCTGCAGTCTTATTTTTATTGTTTTGGATGTTTTGAAACCTCTCGGACATAAAAAAATCATAGAACATGAATTGGAAGGATTTGGCCTGCGATTGAACAAACAGCCACCCAATATTAATTTCCGAAAAAAAGATAAAGGAGGAATTAATTTGCAATCCATGGTAAATAATATTATTGCTTTATATGTTTGTTTTCATATAAAATTATATAAGCAAGTTTAATATTTAAATTGATAAATCAATATCATTTTTATAAGGTTACACAATCTGAATTGGATCTTGAAACTGTTAAATCAATTTTATCAGAATATAAAATACACAATGCTGATATAACTTTGCGTTATGATGCTACTGCAGATGATTTGATTGATGTTATTGAAGGAAATAGAGTTTATATCCCATGCCTTTATTTATTAAATAAAATAGGTATGATATATATATAATATATTTTGCAATAATAAGTAGCATTTCTTAGATATATATAAAATATCATTTATTTTAATATTTAAGATCAAATTAGTATAGAGGAACTAGACGTAATATATAAAATTCCACATTGTATACCAATTTCTGCTCATCATAAATGGAATTTTGATGATTTATTAGAGAAAATGTGGGACTACTTACAACTTATTAGAATGTAAGTTAAATACTATATGTCACAGAAAATAATTTATAATATAATCATGAAAAATGATTGAAATTGAAATTTGATTTTATTTTAGATATACGAAGCCCAAAGGACAATTACCGGATTATAATTCCCCAGTTGTTTTAAATAAAGATAAGCGAACTGTTGAAGACTTTTGCAACAAACTCCATAGATCAATTGCAAAGGAATTCAAATAGTAAGATATAACTTTTTACTAATTTCTATTCATTAGAAATTAATTCTCAAAAACATGCATTCAAAATTATTCTTATTATAAAAATTAAAGTTGGTAATATTTTAATACAATCTTTTGCATTTAAATATAAATCATTTTTAGCGCCCTTGTTTGGGGATCATCCGTCAAACATCAATGTCAAAAAGTGGGGAAAGATCACGTTTTAAATGATGAAGATGTTGTACAAATTGTAAAGAAAGTATAAAACTGCTGAATAAAAAACGTGGAAGAATAGCTACTTTTTAATTTAAATTTTTAAAATATAAGT
The DNA here is from genome assembly GCA_022817445.1 of Habroteleia sp. ZL-2020. Classification (NCBI taxonomy): domain Eukaryota; kingdom Metazoa; phylum Arthropoda; class Insecta; order Hymenoptera; family Scelionidae; genus Habroteleia; species Habroteleia sp. ZL-2020. The sequence goes on from JABFPK010002069.1 coordinate 5,244, forward strand.
TCCATTCAAACATTACTAATTTTGTACAAATTATTTTATTACTTCATTTTTGATTCTTATTGAATGCAATGATTTGTGAAATCTTAATTCAAATAAAATGTTACTCAAAATGATTTATTCTATCTCTTATTTATAATATTTACAAACACTTAAGTATATATTCTCTGCGTTGCTGATCCAAAAGTTGTTCCAAATGATCACATTTTTTAGTCAAGTCATCGACTTCGTTTGAAAGATTTTTCACCGCCAAATCTTTTTGAGTCATGACTAACCTTACTCTAAAATACTCATAATACTTATTGATAATGCATAATATTAATAATTTAAAATGTATATATTTATGTTTATTACCTGCTATAAATCTGACCCATTAAAGCTTCTTTGTTGAAATTACTTTTACTTAATTCCTGGTATAAAGAAGCAATTTGCTCCTCCAATTCTTTCTTTTCAGATTCAATTTCTTGTCGAACGATCCTCTTTGCATTTTCTTTTTCTATACTTAATTTATCAATTAACTATCAAAAAAATGTTTATGGTTATATGAAAAATCTCTAATAGTTATGTAAATCTCACTTAATAAATTAATTACAGATTACCTTACGAGAATCTCGTAACTCGATACTTAATTTTTCAACAGTACTTTCCGCATTACGAAGATTTTTATCTGTTTCTTCTAAACGCTTTTCAGCAGATTCTAATTTATCTTTCAAAAGCCGTTCAGAATCATTTGCAACTTGTAAATCTGCTTCATACTTTTCAGTCAGACATCTATATTGTTTATAATGAAAATATAATATTTTATACATTTTTTTCTAATTTATCAATACATAAATTATATTATACAAACCTTATTTTATTTTCAAAACTTTTATGAAAATTAACCTTTTTAGCTTGAGTTTCCTTTTCCAGTCTTGCGATTACCAATTCTATTTGTTTATCACGTTCCCGAATACACTCGTCTCTAATTCTAGTTTCAGCCATTGCAAGCTTTGCATTATATTGTCTTTGATTGTTAGATACCCAAGCATCTCTCTCAACTAGCACAGATTCTTGAAAATTTTTCTTTTCAGCTTCGAATTTCCGTGTCATGGCATCATATTTTTCCTAAAGGGATAAAATAAATTTGAACTTAATAATGAAATTTCATTTCAGAAACTAAAAACTTAATAGAAAAACCAACATAATATTCCGTGCAAGCTTTCTTTATCGCCTCATCCCTTTCGGCGTCACTTTTCTTTTGCTGTTCTGCGAATTTTCGTTTTTCCTCTTGCAAATCGTTGAAATATTTTCTTTTTTGTGCATTCAAAATAGTTTCTTGTTCGTCCAACTTATCTTGATACCTTTTATTATTTATTGCATTATTAGATTTTAACATTTCATATTACCACAATAATAAACGTTTCAATTTAAATTTAAATCTTACAATTAAATCTCTTATCCATACAAATAATTCACTATTATAAATCATTTGCACAAATGTATCATTTCTTACAAATTATACATTTAAATTACTAAATATCACTTGTAAATTAAACATATATATAATTATAAAATTATAATATAAAAATATAATTTTGGATTATTTTTAAGCCACATTAATGTACCCAGATAGCGAAAGGCGCTTAGATGTTCCTAGAGGCACGTATGCCAGCATTTATATAGCTATATTGTAACTTTGTAATAGCACAATCTTAGCAATATGCAAGTACTATAAAGATTATTGTGACATAATTAGCAAAATTATGCTAGCAAATCTGTCTCAAACGTTATCTGGGCATATAAATCAAACAACCTTCTCTTTATAGATTCTTTTTCTTCATTCAACATCTTATCATAACTTTCAGTTAGCTCCAATCTCAGCTGTTCTAGCTGCTGGTTCGTCCTTCGAATTGTTCTTAATTCTACATCTTGAAGTTCTTTTGAATGAATGCTTCTCAGATCTTGAATTTCTCTCTGATGTTGCTCGACCATGTTCCTCAATTCCGGTTCTAACCCTTTTACCGTCATTTCCTACAAAGAAACGTAATTAAATCAATACGTCCAAATTGTATACTAAAAATGATAACAAAATTGAACAGATTTGATATCACTTTAATTTTAGACGTTTTCGCTTCAAGCCATCGTTCACGTTGAATTTTTTCCGAAGCAGCGCAAATTTTTTTTGCTCTTTGTAATTCAACAGAATGTCTCTCGGCAATAACTTTGAGATCACGTTGATGTTTGGCTTCCATTTCTTTTATACGCTGTGCCAAAGAATTGCACTTTTCCGTCAAATCCGTTTTCTCTGCAATAATCTGTTCTATAAATTTTTGGTGCCTCTTTATGATGTTTTGATATTTACTTTTGTGATTCTGTAAAGTAACAGTTTGTTCATTCTTTTGTTCTTCTAGTTTGTCAAATGCCGATTTTCGTTCGGTCTTCAGTTCGTTTTTGAGAAACTTAATTGTAGCCTCTTTCTCTTCCAATAGCAATTGCGCCGTTGCTAATTCGTCTTTCAGAGCATTCGATGCGATTTTCTTTAAAATATATTCTCTGAAATGTCATTATTTATTTTGAATTTCATAACTTTGTATCATACCTGATAAAAACGAATTGAAATGTTTAAATACTTAAATATATTGTACCTATTGCAATCAATACAACAATTCTGTTGGCGATTTGAAGTAAACGTAGATTTTTCTTTAACTGATTGTTCGATTTGAGATTCTGAAATAAGAATTATGAATTTCTAAAAGTAGAGCCTTTGATAATTGCATTCATTCGACGTTTTAATTTAAATATATAATAATTAATACCAAAGTTTGGAACATCTTCCTCTAATTTTCCTAAAAATGACATGATGTCATCGTAGGTGGAACCATTACCTTGAACTTGAAAGTAATCCTTTTCTGCTTGTACCTAAACATGGAAATAAAATTAATATTAATATTCCATCAATAAATCACATATAAATTGTTTTTATTTCATAAGAAAAGAAATGAAATCAAATGATTAAAACAAACATGAATTTTGGATTTGTCTTCTAAATTGTTTCCGTTTTCTAATTTCTCAAAAATACTCTTTTGTGGGGAGTTTTGTTCTAAATCATTGATCATGAAACACAGTTGCTCAAATGAACAAGAGTTCGGTTCAATGACATTTTGATTGCAATCATTCAGTTTTGCGGAGTTTACAACGCTTTTCGTCGAATCGTCGATTGCTATCTCATTTTCTTTATTTGCCATCTTTTTTCTTTTCACTTCTTCCGTCATATAGCTCGTAGTCATCCTTCGGGTCGACGACACAGAGATCGATGAACTTTTATTAACCTCTGGTTGAGTTTGTTTATAAATGGGGGGTTTGCTCAACACTTTGGGGTGAACTATATTGATCATTTTAAAAAATAAGTTTATAAATAATTGCGAAAAAATCAAATCACGGACGATTGTTAATGGAATTAAAGTGTATTGCTGATCAAATGAAAATGGGGGGACGCGCAACGACAGAGTTTACACGTTGCCAAGGCGATAGATAGTCAGCAGATAGTTGTGCCAATTTTTATAACTCCGTCATACACGTAGGGGTTGCAGAACCTCCCTATTTTTTTAAAGTCAAACGTATTTGACCGGAAGGTATATGAAGGAGTCTGAACAGACCTTTTAAGAAGGTTGAAAAGTTCTAATTGAAATATCTTTCGAACATGTTTAATAAAATTACTGTTGACTTGATTAATTTTTTATTTTTATTGCAACATAAATCAGTTGTAAATACCGTAAAAAAGTGTAATTTCAGACTGTTTAACAATTTTATTTAAATTTAAATTTATTGGCAACTATTATGCTGAATTATATTAAATAAAATAATACAAATATTGAACTTTATTATATTTCCGTGTATTGAAAAATAAGAAAAAATAAAATGTTGAAATGAAAATTTCATATTTTTTAATGCATATTTAAACAAGAAGAAATTTTATCACTATAAATAACATGGTATATTATTTTTATATTCTTTTATATACTTTTATATGGTCGATGTATTTATTATAATAATATCATGTTATTATAAAAATAATCTTTTAAAAATTCTATTTTTTATAATTTTTTTTAAATTTGATGATAATTCTTTTAAATTTAATAAATATTTTATAATATTTATTTCATATCATTTTTATTGTATTTGTATTAAATAAACGCTATATTTAGGACTTAATTCATAAAACATATTCTTTGACATTAGCTCCTTCCTTATTATATGTTTATCAATAAGAAGTAGATGTATATATATTCAACTAAATTTAAAACTATTCAAATCATTCAAATACTTTAGCATATTAATAATATTGCAACGACGGTAACATTTAAAATTACCTCCTTTAATAACGGTCATATGGCATCTAAACTTACGCATGCGTGTTCTAATTGTCAAATATAATTTTTAGGTTATGTGACAGCTATTATAAAAAACAGAATCAACAGCATCAGCAGAGTTGTGTAGAAGAGTTGTCTTGATGTTTCTTATTCTTTCAATAATTTGATTTCACTATTACGGTAAATGTTTATTTTCATTAAATGTCATATAAAGAATTTGTTTTACTCTTTGGTTAATTTCCCGTTGTGTATTAATTAAACGCAGATGAGTGGTTGTTATTAATTGCAAGTGTAATACATAAATCAACAAAATCATATATGTAATTTTTCAAAATATTTTTGATACTTTTATTGATGATTTGTTAATTTGAAAAGACTAAAAATGTCTTATCGAGATTCACCGTACTCCGAAATTTATGGCCAAGATGATTATGAAATGGATGACGATAACGAGGAATATTTAGATGAAGACCGTGATCTAGACGACCAAGATGATAGCGACGAAGGTAATGTATTTCATAATGCATACGTTTCTTATATTTTCTAGAATTATTAATGGTTTCTAAATAAATTATTTTCAAACATTTCTTAAAAAAATGTAAGTTATCATTTTATTACCTATACATTTAATAAGGATTAATAAGACAATATTTTTTATCTTAAATTTATTTGTTATATTTATATATATTCTTATATTTATTTGGTTTTTTTTAGTTACACTTCAGTATAATTTAATTTTCTTATATATGTTATAAAAATATTTTTATATAATCTTATTTATAAGATAAAGTTTTAATGTTAATTGTAATATATATATATGTATATTTCAGACACTGAAGAAGCAAGTGAGACTGATATGGGTAAAAATGAAGAATACATAGAAATAAAAGAACAGTGAGTATATACTATATTATATTATAACCTTTTTAATATATTTTTCAATAAATTAATATTGAATTATGTTTTTAGGGTATATCAAGACAAATTGGCAGGTCTGAAAAAACAGTTACAACAATTAAAAGATGGTACACACC
>JABFPK010002070.1:0-10625 GCA_022817445.1 Habroteleia sp. ZL-2020
TACATTTATTTGGCCTGCGGTACGCTTGTTCATTTTCATCCAAACTGTATGCTTATATATATATATATATATATATATATATATACATTCTAACATATATGCATTCTAGTGCTCTAATTATTCACTTTTGTCTCTGCATGTCTTATCAAATATATATCCCCGAGTAACTATGTTTCTCAATCTAAGACTTTTGGAATGGCCATATAATTCAAAATCCTCGCAGATTCGAGCTTTGTGAACATTTGGATGTTTGATTAGCTCGGTGTGGCAACAACAAAATATCCAATTTTGTACGTCGTGTCGAATTAATTTGGGCGTACTCGTCGCGAGCTCTCTGCATGTGAGAGTATAAGGTTCATTTCATTGAACACAATATATTACTTTTATATTTAATGTATTCAAAAGAACGAAATAGAAAGAACAAATCTGCATTAATTCAAACATAAAACTTTCTATTTAATCACGAATAATATTCTCGAAAAAAAATTATCTATTTTCCGTAAAGTGCATAAGAATTGCGAGCTTCTCTCGCAAGTTTCCCCCAACAACCGCAAGCAATCTAGAAATCTAAATGAAGCGCAAAAAAAAAAAGATTGAATAGGAACTGAAAATGAGAAGCTAATAAAGAAAGAAAAAAAAGGATGACACTCTGATTGTCGCGAAAGTGTACAAAACACAAAACACAAAACTTAGTCGAATAAAACATGTCTCATTTGTCTTACAAGTTTTCATAGTGACGCTTCTGCAGTGGTGTGGAATGTCGATGACGATTGTTGGTAGAAAGTTAATAATCCAAACAGCGATCGAATTAACGGCGCACGAACACGTGTAACATCACCGAGATTCGTAAGCACTTGTGCTTATTGCTATTATTACAAGTCGCGTGAGACTCGCTTCGATCGGCTGTTGCACTCACGTAATTTTGACTGTGCGCTTAGACACAGTAGTGTTCAAAACCAAAGAATTAAACTATTTTGTCCGGCAGATTGCGCCAACCGGGCGTCACGACGCGAGTAATTCGAATGACGCGTTAAGCTGCACTTGTTGATTCCATGGCATAGTCCTGCCGAGGAAGATAGAATCGAGCGCGAGAACCACACCTTACGAAAGACCTTATGGTTGTATACGAGTCGATCGCGAGTTGAAAGGCCTTCGCCGGGGAAACCAGTCCAGGGCCGTACGCTATTCTGGCGAACGTCGGTACCCCACCTGTTTGTCCACTCCGATCTTAAGCATCAGCAAGAAGCGTCGGTCAGTTCAGGTTTGACCTACCTTATACTTAATGTGTCAGATCTTCGGCCGTGATTTGGAAGACCAATTTTTGATTCCACGATATTTCTTTCCACAAAATATATATTTATAGGCGCAAGTATAAAATATACTAAACAAAAAAACGCACCACTTTGGCGGTATCAAAAATAAGTGATTTTTAAATGAGGGGCATTTTCTTAATTTAAAATTTAAATAAAATTTGAAAAAGTCGTGTAGAGATATAAACTTCCTTTATAATTTTCCAAAATTTCGGATAATTTGACCTAATAAAACACCTTGAAAAACTGAGTAAAATAGAGATGTTTTTTGAAGTTAAAAAATCAAAATTTTGAAAGGCTGCACGAAATTTGTATCGAAGGATCAATTAAAACTGAATACGTGGTTTCGAAGAATCTTTTGTTATCTTTAAAACACAGCGAAAATCAAACATTTTGCATTCAAAATGACTGAATTATGACGACTTAAATTTTTAATATCAAGTTTTTAATGTGATTTTAAGAGTTTTTCGTCATAAACGATAAATAAGCTGCTGGTTTCAAATTCGATTATTCGTAATGAGACACGAGATGTTCTCTAATAAGAAGCTTTAAAAAGATTATCAAGTCATTTTTGGATCATTCTGGTAATGTTATTTGGTGTTATGATAATATAACATACACTTTATGCAATTCGGTGCTAAAAGCATTTTATATTGCGTTCTTTTAATTACAAACGGATCCATGTTTTGTGCATTCGAAAATTTATAAATTTAAATCTCATGGTTTCAACTGTTACGTAATAGAACATTGCTTATCTATACGTGAACTAGTTTTTAGAAATCTGCATTTATAACTTTATAATTATTATTAACGATAATCAATTGATAATTTATACTATAAATAATAATGTAGTTACATAATATACTGTGCGGAAAATAAAACGAGACGATTTGCTGTCCAAATGCCAAAAATGATCACAAATGTAATTAAAATTTAAAACATCCATAAGTTCAAGTAAAATTATAGCGTCGTAATTTTTGAAATTTGATAAAAAATGATTTTGAACTTTTTACTGTCGACATTTACCTGATATGCACCACGAGGGGGCTAATAAATTTCAGAAATGTATAACTTTGGGCCAAAATATCTTAGGCACTTGAATTTTTGTACGATTTGAAAAAAAATCAATTAACTTTATCACTCTAATGGTCAATTGGAGATTAACAATTTTTCTACTGCAGTACAAGTTCGCAAACTTGTACAAATTTTTTTACACTTTTTATTTCTCTTATTCTTTGGGGGAGAGGGGGTTTGCATAGCCTTAACTTACATGACCTTAAAGAGAAAGCTTCTAACACTTTTCAGAACTCAAAATATCATTTAATTCGGATCCTAGGTATTTTTCACCAATTTATTCAACTTTAAATATAATAAAATTTGTTCTTGTTAAAATATATAAAGAAAACATTGCAGTTTTTTAATAGATGATTTGACGTGCGATATCCCATATACAATTTACAACATATTCATTAAAGTTACTCGTCATTTAAGGATTATGTTCAGAAATACAAATGAAATGCTAAAGCATGATATATTTTCAGCTGACGTATCAGTTTCTTAGGAGTATTGGTTACAATTATACTTTCAATGTGTTATTCCGAAAGAACCGCAATTAAAGAGATATGGATAATATTTTTTAATAAAATCCTGTACAAAATTATCAATTTTTTTTGGAAGGATATTCATCTAAGATAATTCAAATATGAGTAAGAAAATAAACTAAAATTACAATACGCAATGTACATTTAAAAGCATTAGTCACATAGTTGATTCAACTTCTCAGACCTTCGCAATAGCGGTGATCCGGCAAAGTTGACGAATCAACGGGAATTTTCAACTGGTAACTAACGTTTATTAATACATGTTTCCTTATAAAGACATTATTTACATTATTATATTCAAGTTACCTTTTAAATTCCTAACAAAATTATAATACCAAAAAATGTCTGAACACAACTCACAATTAAGCTGATTGATAAACCAAACGTAAAGCGAAAAGAATTTTAAATTATGAACAGTTATACTGCAAGATCCAATGAATAAATTATTTCTCTTCGAAAGTATTTATTTTCTGGCTATGAATTCTGTTTGAAAAAGTATCTAATACTGCCCACTTTCATAAAAGACTTTAACCATGTCATAGCACACCCGCGCACATACACGCATACACAAATTGAATGACAGACGTGTGGTAATATCATTTGTTTGATAGTATTATGTACACTTGATAAGCGCAGTTAAAAGAATAATTCGTAGTTTTGAAAACATGAATATACTGCTAACCGGTTAATTACATGTATTGTGTACCATCGAAGCAAAAATTATACCTAATAGATGCAAGCGTATAACTGATCAGCAATTTAAGTTTACGTTTCATAATGCAGATTTTTAAAGCTGCTTATTATTCAATTAACACATTCCAATAACTTAATTAAACTTCTATTAACATCGTAGCGTTACGAGCTCGACGAGAAAGTAACTTTGGTATCCCCTTTGAATTGAATTCGCGATGCGCAATAAAGTAGGAATATATATGTAAAAAGTGCATTCTACACATTTCGAAAACATGTATCATTAGTTTGCAACTTATTGTGATTCGCGATGTATCAATTTAAAGTAAAGCATAACTAACTACTTATATGCATATATACATGCATATATAATATAATAAAAAACATATGACGACATCCAGAGATAAATAACTAAAGGTCAAATGTGAAATACGAAGCGGCATAGGAGATTCTTCATTTTCTAGTTACACAAACAAAAGTAGACTCGCGGTTTGTTATTCATCGTACACAACCAGTTCTTATCACGTTTAAAACAAATATCTGCAATTTCTCCGAGACAACACCAGCCCCCGTTGGCCAACTGAAAAGGGATTGTCTTCTCTTACGAAGATTATGCAAATATTAACACTCGGAATGTTAGTCGGAATGCAAATTTGTATATCACATTAGTGATGTCTGAGCACAGAACGAGAATAATACTTGATGTTCTTTTAGAGAACTACACTGTGGTTTTATCGTGGATTTTAAGAAGATGTCGTTGAGAAAATTGTGTTAATTTAAAAAAATCGACTCGATTTTCTGATAATCGCGTGTTCGTAATACATCAAATTTTTTTTACTTTTTTTGCTTTTTTTTGCTTTTTTTTGCTTTTTTTTGCTTTTTTTTGCTTTTTTTTGCAATTTCAATTACAATTTGTAAAACTAAATATTTCAAACGCAGAGAGATTTCGCGGTGATCATTTTTCGGCAAATGTCGTTCTTCTTCGATTCGGTAGAAACGGATTAGGAGCAAATGATGTAGACGCAAGACATATTATACCTTGATGACTGGGGCTGCTCTAATTAACCCTCCGGTATTAATTACGTTTTACGCGATGGCACACACATTGGCTTTCGTGTGTTATTTACATACATATTAAACTATTTTAGAACGTCATTAACTTGATTTTTGCTACAAAAACGATTCTTTACAATGATAGGTATATTTACTATAGGTACTGTAAGTGCGCTCATATGTTTTATGCATGAATGGCGCATAGCGTGAGCATTCTTAATAGAAAGTAGGGGAATTGAAAAATTTGATTTGATGAATTAAGCGTTGAATTTAAAAGTAAACATCCGGAATATTTTTAAAAGGCTTTCGAATAAGATTTAGAATTGTTGAAAAATAATATAACGGTAATGAATTACAATGAAATTGGAATTTCAAGAATTTGAATTAGTCAATATATTGAAAATATGTTTTACTATACTTATGAGACCCTTTGAGAGTTTAAAAAATACGGCCCTGACGGTCTTTGTAGAGAAAGGGATTGGCATCCCAAATGGGGATAACGTGCCGTTCACCGTTCACAATCATAGTTCATGTATGAATTTAATAGATAACTTATTCATTAATAACACGTATCCCAGAACTATGCGTTAGAAATGGAGCCACTTTTTATGAATATAGATGAGGCCCGTCCCAGGTCTGACAATTTCTCTAGCGGAACATTATTATGAGTGCAACGAGATTATCTTCTTTCCGTTCGCAGCAGCACTTGACAGCTTTCCAAAAAGCAATGCGTATATGCTATCAGTAGAATAATTTTGACGAGTCATATATGAGATAGTTTGCTGCACCTCTATAATATCAAAAATCGGCTTTCACTTTCATTCAAAAATTTGAAATTCTATTATTCTACACAACGCGGATTTCATCTTTTGCTCGCATAAATAAAGTATCTTTACTTTATTTATAAAAGTGCAGCATGGAATGAGGCTGGCTCATGTCCGCGACCCAGCCCTATGCCATGCCGTTTCCAGGCTTGTGCCAGTCCTATTCCATGTTATTTTGATTTTTTTCTACGTTTTAGAATGGCATCGGGCTGGCATTGGTTTGGCAGTGGTTTGGATTGTGGCTGGCTCGTGTCCGAATCCAGCCTCATGCCATTGTTCTTTTTCCACTCGGATCGTTAAACAAGTATAAAAATGTAACTGTATATACTTTATTGGTATATTGATTAAATATTGGATATAAAGGCGCATTCACTTTTACAAGTAGATATTCTCGTATTTTGAGTATTCTCAACTCTATTATCGATTTAAGTACTTTATAACCGATCCCGACGAACAAAAATTTCTTGTCAATTTCTGCTTTATGATGACATTTGAATAGTACATACCAATATATAGAAAGCTGCGGAAAATAAATTTAGATTAGCAGTTGACTCGAGTCTCGGACAAATAAAATTAAGTCCAGACGAATTGATTGTTTGTAAATGTTATTGATACACTGTACTTCAGTTTGTTCATCTGTTTAATTTTTACACATTTAAGTAGAAACAAAGTAAATTTGCTTAATAATTATTCCCTGCAGTTATCGGATCAACCAACAAGTATTGCGTTCTTGAATTAGAAATGCAAATTAGATCTTTATTTTGTCACATATATATGTTAGTAGAGAGAGGCAGACGGTATATGTACATTAGAAGCAGTTAATTAATAGCACTGAAATATCGTACATCATTTATTTAACTTATTCATAGTTGTGCGTGCAAATCAAAGTGAAATAACCCTGCACTCGAAAAATAATATATGTCAGTAAACAAAAACTTTTTATGATAAAAAGATTTCCCATTTTATATAACCTTAGAAATATTTCTTTTATCCATAATAGAGTATTTTATAGTAAAGTAAAATAAATGTTATAATGCAATATTCCAAATATATATTACATAACAATCGAGATGAAGTTTCCGGTGGCTATCTTTTCGTACGGCTTTTCGACTTTCCCATTGGAGCTCACCAACCGCGGTTTTTTTTTAAAAATCAAGGTGTTTTTCGAAGAATATAATCGAGTATCTATTTTGTGCATTTTTGCATTGCTATAGATGCTTTAAAAAGCAATCTTTCAGATGTTTTAGACGTTTTTATCGATTTTAGATGTTTATACACAATGTCCATGAAGAAAAATAATATTTAAAATTCTACCATATTTTCTTGATTTTTCGGACTATTAGAAACAAACTAAAACTTTTATTAGTCAATATGGTAAAAATGATTACAAGATCGAGAAATATTTAGTATGTATCTCTCAGAAAACATAATAAATTTAACAATACTGTCTAATACATTTGTTAGTTTGTTCCCACTAGTCCGAGAGATCTAGAAAATATGGTAGAATTTTAAATACTATTTTTTTCGTGTAGAGCATTTTTAGATTTTTTAAAGCATTTTTAGATGTTTTTAGACGTTTTAATAGCTTTCTTATCGTTTCTATAACTTTTTAAATTATTATTGAATAAGAATAATTAATATGATTTTTTTTGAATCAAAGGGATTTGATGTACATACTTTATATCCACGAATTGACGTTATGGTGATAGATTTAATTATTACACTATTCACTAATATTATTTAATATCATTTATCCAAATAAAAAAATATCGTATAGTGACGCGCGTATATATATATTTCACACTTTTTTAATTCACGTAAGATTGTACCTATATTTCTGACTTTCAGAACCTTCTTTAGTGCTTTTAACCATTAAAGTAAACAACAACATGTAATATTGTAAAATTCGATTAACGCGGGTTATGTTTTAATGTGGCGCTGTCATCGGAGTCGGAACTCAAGAAAGGTTAGGTCAATTGGTTAGATCTGACCAGGTCTAACTGGGTCTAACGAAGTATGGTATGCGTTTGTGTGTATGTGTGTGGTAAAAAATTTGATATGCGAAAAGCAATATAAAGAAGTCAGATGCAAAATTGTTATGTGTTTATAAAAGAATTATACTGTTGTAGAATTTCATTCGCGAAAGGCTTTATAAATCGGATATTCTTGAACATTTTTCTTGAAGACAATTCATTTAATATACAGCACAAATGAAGAGTAATTATCGTATATAATTGCATATAATGTATTCAATGCAGTGATTAACGTTTTAATATAATTAACACGTACAGAATATTGTCTCTTGTTAAAAAAAGGAAGTGTCTATTTGAACTGAGATTTTACGATATTGTACATGAGATTGAACAAGAAATACTATATTCGTTGTTAGTTTTATTAGAATTTTTAAAAAATAACAACCCGAGTGCTAACCATCTCGTGTACAATCTTGTATAATCAGAGTTCGAATTGACACTTCTTTAAAAAAATAAACATGTATACAACATTTTCTATAGATATCATGACAATTAAACATTTTTAGACCAAACATTTTATACATTATAAAATATATACAAATTTTATTCATTCTGACATTGTCATATAATTCTACAACTTTAGAAATGTCTAAACTAGCGGCCTTAGATTTCGAAGTATACGGAAGAGTTCAAGGTAAAATCAATTAAAATATCTAAAAATACGTTTAATTCCCTTTTAATTAAAAAGAATTTTTAATTTAAAAAGAACAATAAATTTTATTATTTTTTCAGGTGTATTCTTTAGAAAGGTAAAAAAAATTATAAAATTGTACTACATTGTAACTTTAATTGTTATTTTTTATAGTGATTTTATTTACATTAAATTTCCCTTTAAAACATTTTAAATTAGAGAAATCATTATTTTAAAAAGTAACATTGTATTATTTAAAATATTTTAGTAAAACGGAAACGTCTGTTTTTTCTTATATATATAATATTTGTAATTAAATTGTATATATTATTCTTACCAAAATTATTTATTATTTTTAGTACACTCAGAAACGAGGAAAAGAATTAGGCCTTCATGGTTGGTGTATGAATACTGATAAAGGAACTGTTGTAGGACAAATTGAGGGGGATAAAGCAAAAATTGAAGAAATGTAAATTGTCTTTTCTTTACAAGTATTAAACATTATATTAAATTAATATAATTTTCTAAATTTTTGTATGCAAATAATATTAGTAATATGCACTGTTTTATACGTATACAAAAATGCATCTACAAATTTTAAAAATTCTGAACAATTCCTTGTTAAAATATAAGCACATTTTATCTCTAGTAATTTGTATTAATAAATTTTAGTTTTCGAGTAAAACTACATTTAGTTACTGCATCATGATGATTGCAATGTGTGCTGTGTAACATTTTTCTACAATAAAATAATCAATGGTTTAATGAAAAATTTCTTAACTAATACTTCTGTACATGAAAACTTTTCAACTGCAGTTTATAATCTTATTTTTTATGAATATATATTTGTCTATTCTCTTTTTTGTCTCTTTTCATTATAATTTAATACATTCATTTTTGATAGAAATTGTATTTAAATTTTCAGGAAGCATTGGTTAAAAAATACTGGTAGTCCAGAATCTCAGATTGACAGGGTTGAATTTCAAAATGAAAAAGAAATATCGCATTATACTCTATCCGACTTTCAAATTAGAAGATGAATATAATATAATATTTCTATAACATTAGTTTATTTATTAATCATAAAAATAATCAACCAAAATAATGTATTGTATTTATTTAATAAAATTTGTTATTATACTTTGCAATTTTTAAAATTATTTAAATACACAAAAAGTATTCCTTGAGAAATATGTATAAAATAAAAATAAAACAATATCTATTTGTTATAAAAAAAAACCTGAAAAAATGATAAATTATGTAAAAGTTCGTCTGTGTTCATCGCTTGAAAAATACATTTTATTTGTGACTATAAATTGTTTTTGAAAGAAATATATGTAAGAGCATGCGCTGGCACAATACTTTTAGAGGCACAGTTGTGCCAACACAACAACCAAAAAAACTCTGGTCTAAAATCTTTACAACAATGCAGTTGTGTTATCATAGACATAACAGTGATACTTGAATTCTGCTGCACCGGAGTTAGGGTATTTTTAACATTTTTTGACAATGAACTGAATTTTCTAAAATATGTCACGTTATTCTTTGATAATGAAAGAATTGTATGGCGATAGAAAATGTCATTTCTATTGTAGACTTTTGGCTGTTTTTTGATATTTCTGTTAATACGTATTCATTATGAAAAACGGAAGAGGTTTCGTAGCCAAAAGTCTGCAATAGAAATGATATTTTCTTTCACCATATATTCTCAAAGTATAACGTGACATATTATAGAAAATTCAGTTCATTACCAAAAAATTTTAAAAAGACCCTAACTCCGGTGAAGCAGAAATCCAGTAACATCGAAAACGCACTAATGCAACGTAACTTACAGATATCTGGTTACAAGAAACCAGTGTATTTAGATTTCATTAGTATCAACCTATCGACTTGTATTTTGTACAATACATATATATATATATATATATAGTATATGCATATGGTATCAGATTTAGATATCAGAAACAGAAGTCGGCGTGGTTATAAACAATTTGAGGTTATAGTTATTAATTATTATAACTTAATTATTATATAATTTTATAATTATAAAAAACTAACATATATATATATATATATAAAATTGTTATTTAATATCTAAATTGGATGTATTAATAATCCAAAATATGGTAAGTTTCATAATAGTAACATATTTTATTATTATCTAAAAATTATCTTAAAATAAAGTTTTAGTAGCATAACGAATGCGTAAGAGTAATTATTCAGTTAAATACGTTTAAGAAAAGTGTGGAATAAAATTTTTCAAGTATAATATTTGATTTAGCATAATTTCAACATACAAAACAAATAGGTTATAAATCAATACATAAATAAATAGAATTTTGTTTGAAAATTAAAAAATAATTTACATTACAAATAAATTATAATGTAAATTATTTTTTAATTTTCAAACAAAATTCTATTTATTTATGTATTGATTTATAACCTATTTGTTTTGTATGTTGAAATTATGCTAAATCAAATAT
>JABFPK010002071.1:0-10622 GCA_022817445.1 Habroteleia sp. ZL-2020
ATCATTAAAACCATTTTTTTATTTAATACAGTATTCTCCCATTACTTAAGAATCGTCTGAATATTTACTTAAAAATAAATACAATAACAAAAAAATAATATTTAAAAGCACCCTAACTCCGTTAAATTAGACTTGAGTTATCACCTTAAGAGGAACTATGTATTCTTGAAAACATTAGTAATAAAACTTCAATGTTTTTTACAATCTACAAGTTTAAAAATAAATATTCTTACAGACACAGACTGAATCACGTGTTTAATTAACTTAGTTCAATAAAAATATGTAACGTAAATTTACCGGAATGGCTGCGACGTAGAGATTGAAACAGTCCAGTGGCGTCAGACTGAGATCTTTGGTGAGTTTTTTTGTTAGGAGATGATGCGGCTTGAGCAGAAGGTAGTGGCGGTAACGAGGGAACTTGTAAAACGAAAACACGTTTATGCAACTCGTTTCCTTTTGGCCTGCAACAACATTTTTATCCTTTAGTAGGTCAACATGCATTTTCATACCCGTTCTTCAATAAAATTTTAATCTGGTTTATAAACATTTATATTTTGAGTATACAAAATTATGCCACAAATAATTATGCAAAACGAAAGTGTAACACTAACATTGTTATGTAATACGTCACAGTAGATTTATTAATCAGAAGCACAATAAATATTTGTTTTCAATATTATTTATATGTAATGGAGTAATTATATATATTATTTTATATTATACCTGAGTTCATCCGACAATATCAGATTTTTGAGCTTGGTCCCGTGGGATTTCTTTTTCGACGACAAATGAGCATCAGAACTGTACGCGTCCAACAACCAGGCACATTTTAATGAGAAATCGGCCGACTGCCTACATCTGCAGAAAAAATACAATCATTTTTATAATCCATTACTTTGATTGTCAGAAGTGAACGAGAAATTAAAATAATGTATACAGTAACCCAGTTAATAGAAAACTGGTTTACCCAAGCATCAGAACTCATTATCATTAAATTAATGGCAATATACAGATTACAATTACCTATGGACAAGATATGGATAAAGAACTTCTGTCACATCGTATAACTGTATGTACATTAAAACCAGCTGTGGCAAATAAAAATCCACTTCGGTGTCTGGGAAACTAAACATCTTGTTACCTTTAAAAAAGAAAAAAATGAAAATTATAATTTAATATTTGCCTAGTTTTCCTTTCAAACCTAAACATTTGTCGATTTGTTAATTAAACTAGCTATCGTAACTTTTTCTTGAAGTGATAGTAAATTATTCGTGAAAGTAATCCAAACGAATTAAAAATTATACAAATGAAAAATAGTACAAATCAGAAAGTTGTAATGATAAGATTAGCCTGTTTTAATTTTTCAGGTTATTTTTAAACATTTAATAAAAATAAATATTAAATTGCAAATATATATAAAACAACTTTTTCATTTTTTATGATGAAATATAATATAGGTTATAATATATAAAATTCAAATAATATAATTTTAAGTTATATATGAATTTTAAGATAATTATTTAAGGGATCAGAAGAATTAATTTTTTTATTAAAGAATGTCATTAATAATGTATTAGCGACGCGAGTGTGTGTATTATTAGATTTATATCAATCAAGAACAATTTAATTGGTATTCATACGATAAATACATTTATTATCAATGAATAAACCAATGAATTACAGTATGAAAATTACTTTAATTCATAAATATTAATAAGAGATCAAAGTAATTTGATTTTACACTTGGGAATTTGATTACCGTATAAAAGGAATCTGTAGAATGTAAAACGAATATTTGCATTGTATTTGTTATACAGTATACAAACAACTGTAATCAGATTTTATAAAATTTCATTCTGTTCTTTTTTAAATGAAACTGAGATTGAAATATGTAATAAATATTTTACTAGTAAAAAAGAAATTTAAGTCATGCAATTTTTATATTGCATTAAACTGCTGAATTTACTACAATAAATATATATATATAAATTTAAATAAGCAATTTTCTCACTGTGTATATATTTCTAATAAGATTTCATACCTAAATAGCTCTGCACGCCGGGTTCTTTAGAGTTGAAGAGATAAGATATCGCCATAGACATGTCGAAAACTTGACTCTCAAAAAGCCTAAGTAGGCAACCTTCGGAAGCCTTTGGCTGGCTAATTCTCTGACATTGTATCTCTGTTTGTTGTAGTTTTTTAGGTTCAACTTCGGGCTGCCCTGTGCCGCAACAGAGAGTCATTGCTGCACCGCTGAGCTCGTTTCGTGATGAAGCCATGTCTAGTGATTTGTATTGCTCTTCCTGTCGATCCGAAATTTTCGGTTCTTTGAGCTCAATCTTGGCACAGTCCACTTCATCTGAACTTGGCGGATCTTTTGTAACACCATCTTCTACGTCAATTCCATCAACACAGTCCATATCGCCTGCCTATAATTTCAAATATTGTTCTTAAATATTTAAGTAATGCATTTTCGTATTTAATAAAATGCTCAATGACAATTACATATCAAAATGAATTATTATAATTATTGTACATTAATTATAAGAAAATATATAACTACGAATTCACAAAATCCGTATTTATCTATAACTATTCATATTTTATTCAAAATTATTTGATGATAAAAGTCAGTAATTTTAATATTTAACATTTTACATTTTGTATTATAATAATAATTTAATTTTCTTTGTGTACATTATTATGTATCTCCTAATTTTAATAATATTTACTGATAAATCAAACAATTTAAGCTATACATTATTACTACGCAATCAAACTTATAATTTTACAACAAAATTATAGATGTTTATAATTTAAAATATTTTATTTCTAAGTTTAAATGTTTCTGCATTTTAAGGATATATAATAACAATTTTATTTTAATTATTAACATATTGTAGCAATGCATAACAATGTATAATCTTTTTGTTATTTTTCTTTAATATTTTGTCTATTTATATTCATTTAATGATTATATCCTGCTTGAATAAAGAAGAAAAATTGCATAGTTTAATCAACAAAGATATAAATGTATATACTGCAATTTATTATCAGCTCGTATATCAGATGAAGGTGAAATTACAATAAAGCTAGCATATTTAAATAGTTTGACTAAATTACGCTTAATCTACTATATCCCATCTGTATGAACAAAAATTATGTTCTCAAAACTATTAAAAGATTATTAAAGCAATTGCTAACAATCGAATTTTTATAATGACCTGTGATATTGATGAGTCTAAACTTTCTCGACTATGTAGGTGGTCTACACTAGATTCTCGTGTGGTGGCGTTGACGGTGTCGCTGGCTCCGCTGTCCGATCCACAAAGGATTCCAGAATCATCCGAACCAAGGCTTACAAGATCCTCACGCTCTCGGGTCTTATTTGCGGACGTGATTTTAGCTGTAGGTGCGGATGGATTTGCTTCGCATTCTGGGCTAGGAGTCACGTCTACTTCTGGGATTCTTTGCAAAGCCGAATCCAGACTCCGATTTCGGTGGTGAAGTGTCAGAGTCGTAACGTTTGCCTGAGGCACTGGAGGCAATAATATACCCATTGACCTAAAACAAATATAATATTTACATTTTCTTTGTCAATAAACAAATAACATTTTGAAACATTATCCAGTAGATGGCATGATCTACTTTAATCAAAATTTACCCTTTAAAATGTAATTAAAAAATAATATAGTAGAGAGTTGATAATATAGAATGAACAAATAAATTTACATTTCAATTTTATATATAATTAAATAGTATTTAATGCGAATTGTGGATATATACATATGTACAAAAATTAAGAATTAATTATTAAAATATTTATTCAAGAATTTAATAGTTATGTTTATATATAAATGTATTTTGCCTTCCCAAATGAGAAAGTCCCTGTTATAATTGTTAGATACAAACAAAATGTAATTAAATATAAATATTTGTAACAATATTGAAATAATTAAGAAAATTGAATTAATATAAGCACATTCAATTTTTTTCTCCTGTCATATTAGTAAAGTAAAAATTTAGATCGACTTTATCGAAATAAAATGTAACAAAATGCTAATTGAATCGCGACATGTTTTAAGAGATTTTCTATGGGATTTCTAGTTTTGTACTGCATTTTCAATATTTTGGTGCAATTATTTGTATACCATTGTGTTGTTAAATTAAAATAGTGACAATGTTTTAAAATACTACTGTCGTAATAACAATAATATAATTAAGAATAACAAACTTTGTGAGCACATTTTTAGTGTCAAAATTAAGTGTATTATTTACAGCTATCATAAAATAAGTTACCATTTTATACATGTTAATAAAAAGAATAAAGATAAAGCATGTAAATTAAGTAAAAATGATTAGATGATTATCAAAAACACATTTTTAAATTCTAATGTTAAAATTCAAAAAGACGCGTATACACTGCAAAAAATAAAATAGTTGTTAAACATATTATCTTCTCTAGTGTACAGATGATCGGAAATTAAAATAATCGTCAGATTTTTTAAAATTATTTTGATAACATGGACAGAATAAAAATTCAGATAATTTCCTAGAATAGGATCACCTCTACTTTCCTCTATAAATTAAATAATATTTATTTTTCATTTGTTCATAAAAATACTATTGTGATTTATATACTAATTAATATAAATCAATAATAACAAATATTAATAAATATAAATAAATATAATAATAAATATATAATATAAATAAAAAAGTTCAATTAAAATAACCGAACAAAATTGAATTTGTTAAATTTATGTTCTAAAGTGTTTTAATAGTTAGCATTAAATAAATTAATATTGCGGGGAGATATGTCTTGGATCAATCCTATGCAATACATTACTATAATCGTGTTTAGTCATTATACCTATGTATTATAATTCCCGATCAATCGTTGATTATCAGATTCTGGTGCCTTGTGACATCAGATTTAATAAAAATGATTAATTAGATAATTTCACTATTTCTATTATATTTAATTTTAATTCCAATCATGACACAATTTATATTTTTTACAAGTAATTACTTAAATGGACCTCACTTTTTCTATTTACTACGAAAATCATCAGTATTATTTTATTATACCTAATAATAAAAAATAATAATGAATCTTACAAGTGGCAATAATTTCTTTCTAAAATCACATAATACGAACTTCCGAAGAGAATTTCAAATACACATTAATTAATAATTCTTTCCAAAATTAAAAGATAGCAAATCAATTTAAAATAATGTATTTATTGCCATATTTTTTAAAATGAGAAAAGATACATTTTTAAACCGAGTCCATTGAATATTACTATTTTATTTTTACACGAAATCATTAATAAAGAAAACTTATTAGAAAAATAAATATATATTGCGATTAATAATAATCCATTATTTTTCATTTTCATATTTGTTTCTTATTTTAAAATATTTTCACATCGGTTATTTTATATTTAAACTTGGTATATGCGTGAAAAATTATTTTCTACGATTTATTATATGACTTTCGACAATTTAATAAATTATTAATGAAAAAATATATATACAGATGAACTGATAAGAAAAAACTTCGACCAAAGCTTTCACCGAAATTGAAATTTTTCACATGAGATATAACGTAGTAATGCAATAAACTAAACCTCATTTAGTAGCGGAAAAACAAAATAAGAGTTGTGTGCATATTCGAAAAGGTGCTTAACCTCACTTTTTCTTTCGAAAATGTGATTTTGCATTCGGAGCCGTGAAAACACAATAGCTTTTGTATGCTAATGATCGTTTGCTAGGCGCAAAGGCCCTCTTTGGGGTGATTTACTGATAATAACAATAATAATGTCTGATGTGAAAGAAAAGCACGATTTAGCAGTAAAAATGAAGATAAATTGTGTACTTTACTTTTTTTTATTTAAATGCCACTAATTATTCTGTGATTTCTCTTTCTCTCTCTCTTCAAAGTGACTGATCAATTTCCCTTCCTTAATCAAGTTATACCTATAAAGAAACAATTTATCCAATTGACAACACACAACAAATTAAAAAAATAACTTTGGTGCGAATAATTGACGAGGTGTAGTGAATCCAAAATAACTAAATTTCCTTGATAAGGTTATCAAGCCACTGAATTCTTATTTTAATTGATTAGGAGAAGAATTTATAAAAACTTAGGGAGATCTCATACACTAATTACTTTTCCTTTTGATATTTATATATATACCCGGTTCCGTTAATTCCTTTTCCCTGTGAATGAAAATAAATGCCTATCTCTTTTTGCTGAACACAAAAAGAGACAAAGTTATATTCTTAAACCTCAGAAGTAAACGAGTCAAAGGAACTGGCTGTACTTGATGTTCCATTTAACATAATGAAATCAAAATAGCTGAAGAAAAACACTTCCGATTAAAAAACGAAAAAATGAGTTCAATATTTCTAAAGAAGTGATATTCAATATCAAGTCGAAACATCCCAACCCCACCACCGGCGAGGGAAAAGTTTGAAATCTTAAATGGGAATATTTTTGCAGTTTCAGACTGTCCCAAAAAATAGGTATTTCTCTTTAGCATCTCAAAGTCGTCTCTGTCCCTGTAGTGAAGGACCAACTTTGATATGAAAAGCTCCTTTAAATAATTGTCCCCAGTTATTTTGATATGTCAAATTAAACGGGGCACCCGTAGTATACCAATATATTATTATACACATTATTTGAATTTATGACAACAAATTAAAATTTGATTAAAAATCAAAACTTACTAACAAATCATTATTAAACTTTAATTCATACTCCATTTTTATAACAATTAAGGCGATATGTCACTCGTTGTGAATGTTTGAATTGCCAGATTGCCGCCAAAAGTATATTTTTGCAAATATTAAAACCAATAATTTAAATTTTTGAAAAAACGTTTGACCAATCCCTATATAATTAAATCTAGAATATTTTACAACAGTTTTTACCTACTGCAACACTCGTCATAAAGCTAACTATTGGAATGAAAAAGTATGCAAACTGTCCTAACCTATAAACAGAAGATACATTTTTATTCCAATAGTTAGCTTTATGATGAATGTCGCTATAGGTGAAAACTATTGTAAAATATTCCAAATTTAATTACCTAGAGATTAATCAAACGTTTTTTCAACATTTTAAATTATTGATTTTAATATTTACAAAAATATACTTTTGGCGGCAATCTGGCAATTCAAACATTCACAACGAGACATATCGCCTTAATAAATATATAAAATGCTTATAAAACCCATACTAAGTATAATTAATGTATTTAAGAATGAAGAAGCAACGACTAATAACTTTGTTTATTTCGATTGAAGTAAATGATGTCTGTTATAGAAGTATTGGCATTGCTTGATTATAGGCGTACAAAAATAGCATCCGAAATCTGAACCGAACCGATAAGCTTAGCGATTGAACAAATAAGCGACGCGCACCTGAAGTCCAGACTGTGATTTCTCTGATGCGTCGTTAATCTGTTGCGTGTATTGGCGGGTGGATTGGGTCTACCGTGAACGAGAGGAACATTGCACCCTGCCAATTTGTGCCTTTTAGCGTGTGTCACGCTTTCCTGTCGAGTCGGTCCGCTGGCAGGCACCGATACCGCTATTACTTCGCTCATATTATAAACAGAGGAGCTCCGACTCGGCCAACAGTCATCTGCTGTTCATTGTGGAAGTCGATCTGCAACAAAAAAAAACAAACGTCAAAATGCAATCGGATATTATGAGTCAAATCAAATCTGCAATGCTGAAAACAGTCGTTCTAATGTCTTATCTACGACTGTTCACACAAACAAATCAAATATGAGAACGACGAGGCGCATATTAAACAGAAATATGCTGATAAAAAGATTGTATTGTAATTTCGAGTAAAGCATGTTAAAAATTCATTATTTTTCAAATTTTTATTAATAACTTATATATATTTTGTAAATCTATGGTGAAAAAACTTGCACGCGGAGAGAAAGATGTTATGATAATATAAAAATGTGTTGGCATTATAAAATAAAAGACAAAAATATATGTAAAGATGAAGAAAGGTAAACGTGGATAGTTTTGGTATTTCTTAATTACTAATGCTTATACATTTTTCTCCTTTGTTACGCAATTCCAACACAAGTTCTACATTGAGAAAAAAGCGTAAGTTAAGCAATATTTTCTAGCCCAAGAGGGATAAACTTGCATTATATTCATATTTGTTATATTTTATAAGTTAATATATTACAATTGTGAATCAAAGTGCAATTGAAATTATGTCAGATATTGATATAATTCAAGTATATCCCAGTTGGGCTAGAAAATATTGCTAAACTTACTCTAACTTTTTTCTAAGTGCAGTATTGGTGCAACATATTTTTTTTGAAAAAAACATAAGTAAAAATACATCTTTTTTAATTCTACACCATTAAAAATAATAGTCAATTTGCAATATTATTAATTCAGACAATGTTTAATTTAATTTATTCCTTTTTTATTTTTGAATATATTTTCAAAAATCTGACTATTTTTTTCACTTGAAAAATCCTTAACTCAACGTCTGGCCCTTAGGACCTGAATAGGGTAAATAAATATTTATGAAAAACACGTGCTGGCAATGACATTCGTTGAATAACTCTGATTCATAAAAAAAGAATAAGACAAAAGGATTGAATCCTGAGTCGCGCGAAGCAATTAAAAAAGGAAAAATAATTCCGCCGCCTCAATTCGCTTGGATAGGAAAAGACTTGTTAAGGAAGATTTTCCAAGTCGAATTAATGATTATCGTGACAACTCCGCGACGATAACAAGCAAACATCATAATTACTTCTAATGCACGCGATTTCAGCATTTTGTCGAGTATCATTAAAACTTAATTTTAAATTTCCAAAATTGTTTCCAGCGCAATAACAGGCAGCTTGTTTCAATCGCCTCGATAACGTATCTTTTGCCATTATGAATAGAAAATAAAGTGGTACCAGGAGAAACTGGCTTGACAAGTGTATCGTTTGACGGTAATAAATACAAAGTAAATAAATATCGCATATGCATTTTGACGTGAAATAATGGTCGTTCGTATAAACGAAAAAAGATATTTGAGAAATTGACACTGACCTCAAAAACTTTTTCGAGCAACAAGCATAGTTTGCGTTCGCGTTAAATATAAAACGAGATAAAAGCCCGGTTCAATTTTTATGAGAAATTATTTAATTTTAAATCATTTTCGCCGAGGCATTTCTAAGATAAAATATGAAGAGGGTTCACAGATTTTCAGCTTAATTGCATTATCGTAAACCGCTATCAGAGTATTTTCTATTTGCTAGCGTTTTTTGTTATTGTTTTTGACATGGATAAGATGATACCTCTTTTAAAACTACGCAGTTGAAAGGCAAAAAGAGATTCGTGATGGAATTGCACGGTTGCGAATTTGGCTCCGGGGGAATTGAATAATTGAAAAATTGAGCTATCTAGTCTTCTTAGGAAAGTTCTTGGCGATACTGTACACGGAAAAAAAATTGTAAATTACTATCTTAGTTGGCTTAGTGATACAATGATATAAACGATATACAAATAATACAGCGAGTCCATATATATGCTGAGAAGCATTTCAATTTTACTATTCCAGATAGTAATTCCTTTATTTTTAAAGCATGTCCACGATATGCTAAAAAAAACTATTAACAATTTATATAATTCTTTGTTTTTGACTTTGGTTTAGCGACGTAACTATTAAAAAAATGTGAAAACAAAATTGTCTGAATTATATACAGATTTTCCTAATAACATTTTTAATTACACCTCAATCAAATTTTAATATGCGTTTTATAATCTTTCATATTAATAATTCTAAGAAAATTATTTGACAAATTATTAGCAAACAATAATTATTAAAAATATTAATAATTGTATTAAGAGATTAAATAATGATATAGGTAATTATAATATATTCGTTATTAATAATAATTATTAATTATATTAATTATTTAAATGAATCCTCTTTCACATAAAAAAAATATGTAAAAATTATACACACAATTTTGAATCAAGTTTCATCCCAAATATAATAATTATTAATTATGTGCATTTCAAATTATAAATTTAAAATAATTAAAAGATAAGAGTCAAATTTAAATTATGATCTTTGTTGTGATTTGTCAAGAAAATAACATTTTTTGATAAATGGGTTTTTTCTCGCTAAATAACTCTCACTGTTTGGTTGTGAAATTTGTGTATTGATTTAAATAATGTATTCATATTTTGTTCATAAATATAAAAAAGTGTGTTTTTCAATTTATTAAAAAAATTAGTTTTTTCTCTCACGTGCAACAGATTATTATTAGAAATTATTATTAGAAACAAAAATAAATTCAAAATAATATTCGTTTTAATTTTGTCACTTAGAAAAGGTTTATTATTATGCCGAGCATTTATGGCATTTGTAAATTCCCATACGTATATAAAAAAGGAAAAAGTAGAAAAAAGAAAAGTAAAAATTCCATCGAACAAAAAGTTGTCATAAAAGTAAAACATTTTTCGATTCTCTCTTTATACATCCTCAATTGTAGTCCATTCATCGTCAAATTTTCCACAATGCATGGTTCCAAATCTAAACATGAATCCACAGGCGAGCATGAGTTGTATCATCT
>JABFPK010002072.1:0-10622 GCA_022817445.1 Habroteleia sp. ZL-2020
TCTTCATTTAATAGATGTATTATTGTATCACCTTAATAAAATATATGTACAAATGAAAATTCGATAAAATGATAGTGGCGGTAAAATGAAGTTTCGATAAAATGAAAATTCGATAAAATGATAGTGGCGATAAAATGAAGTTTCGATAAAATGACTACCACCCAAAATGACTACCACCCTTATTATGTTTATAATAATTTTGCAGAAAATAAATATATTAGTTTGTAGTAGTAAAATATAAGTTATTTATTTATACTTGATGAAATATAAATTACATTTGGATATAGTAGTGTTTAAAATTATAAAATAAATAATTAGAAATATTTTTGATATTAAAGAGATGTAAATATTTAAAAAAGATATGAATAAATAAATTTCAAAATGTATGTATTGAATACACGCGGAGAAAAATTTCGTATAGTCATAGGCTTATTATGATGACGAAATAATTTGGTAATTTTTAAAGTCTGCATACGTTCATTATTAGTCATCTTAAATTGGTGCGTTGACGTATCTTATCATTGTAAACACAATAAACCTATGTCTGTGTTTGTGATGAATCCGATGTAAAGTTTTGCAGAAGCAAATTGGAAAAAAAATGTTTACCCTTAAGCTCAGTTTGTGTCCTAAAAACCTGAAATCTGGACACCTTAAAATGGTGAAAATTTTTTTTCTCCATTTTGCATTTTAAACATCATTTTCTATCTTCTTTCACATCAGGAATGCCATGTATATTGAATTTTACGAAATCTGAGACATTAAATTTTTTGACCCTCAAAATTAAGAAGGTCCCACCATGGAAAATTTTTGAATTTTCAGTCGGATTTTAGAAATAATATATTGAATTCTTTTCAAATTCACACCCAAAAGTACAAGTATCGATATTCTTATGATGCAGAATTTAATTCTCTACAAAAAACGCTACATTAGTTAAACATTTGATGAATAGTATTAGTACAATCCTAGTTTTTCTGTTTTCAAATTTCGCATTTTTAGGTAGCATTTTTCTGGCGATTTGGAAAATTGTCACAAATGAAGTGAATATTTGAAAAAAATTATTTATATTATATTATATATATAATATAATTATATATATTAATTATTTATAAGGATGATCAGAAGTTTATTTATACACTAAAATACGATTTGTTGAAAAAATTTGCAACCCTTGTGTTTAGTTTGTGATTCAGAAACCTGAAATTGGTGAAAAATTATGTTCTCCTTTTTCCACTTGAACCTGCATTTTCTATCTTCGTTCACGTGTGGGATGTCATTTAAATTGAATTTTGCGAGACCTGAAAAATTAATTTTGTTAACCTCGCAAAATTAAAAAGGTCCCTCTAGAAAATGTTTCAATTATTAGTCGGATTTCAGAAACAATAAATGGAATCTAACAAAGAAGAATCTATATCATTCTGATGCACAGAAATAAGTATATATACTTATATATATATTTTTTTTTTATATAAAATATTTTGTATTTTATATATTTTATTTTATTTTATATTAGTATATATACTTGTATACTAATTTTACGAGATCTGAAACATTAATTTTTTGACCCCCTAAAATTAAGGTCCCCCTCTGTAAAAATTGTCTACTCTACTCTACTTTAAGTAAGTAGCGATTGAGCATAGATGATAAATGGAAAGAAATTCTGCAGAGTAGGTATTATGTTCTGTTTGTCATAATATATTCTGGGAAGTATTACTACAAGAAAGTAATTGTGTTCTAAAGCGAGAACAACAATTATTTTTACGTGAGAACTCCGTTCAATTTGAATCATTCTGTTATAATTAATAAATGAAATTATGATGTTACACACGTATACAGACGCACTTTCTACTACAATTTTGGCCGAGATTTTCTATCGTTCCCCGAGCTGTATAACAATTATAATTTCTCATTTGATAAATCTGTATTTTTTTCTCCTATTATTCAATTTTGTCTTTCCATAACGCAAAATTTAACAAAACTATCCAGACAAACCGCACTTATATAAAGAAAAAAAATAATAAGACACAATAGCGCTTCATCATTTTATTTGTTTGTAATTAATATTTTACAATACATACGATCGTTCGTGTACATATTTTAATTTGTAAATACTGTACTAATTTTTATAAATACCCCTACATCAACCAATAACTTCTCGTGCTCGAAACTTCTAAATAAAAAACACCCTTCCCCCAAGAAAACATTGAATATAATATTTCTAATTATAAATTAAGTAGTTTTATAAAATACATTTATTATAAATAGATACAAATATATAACGCGTAACTGATATAAATCAAGATTAACAACAAAATACATCACAAAGTTCTGTATGCATACGGTATATACTTAAGATATAAATAATATATAAATAGACTGACTAGCATATTTCTGCCTTGCGATTAAAAATTGCAAATTAAAATAAACATTGAACGAACTATCTTCTCATTTGAACTGCTTTGTTTGAAACGATTTGGCTACATATAATATCGCAGATATTAAATTCGATAATCGAGTGCCATTCTTATGTCGTTAAAGAATAGTAGCAATTTGAAAACCTAAATAATGATACAAAGGCACTTCTTAAACTATTTCAAAATTGAATTACAAATTTCGAGCATTAACTTTTAAAATGAATAGTCAACATTTTTATTTCATTTTGACAACTATTAGTAAATTATAATTTTATGTACGTCATAGAGTACTTGTCGACATGAAACAGAATGAAGCAAAAAAATTAATTTATTTTTCTGTTAAAGTTGGGAAGAGCATTTTAATATTAAAAATTCCCTATAAAGAAGTCTTTTACAAAATTATCGTTCTATATTACAAATTTAACCAAAGACATATTAATTAAATTAATAAAAGACGTATTAAAATAATAATTATTAACTTCATTAAAGTATTAAATTCATTTTTTCTCAATGCATACAACATCTTTTGCTTGACTAATAGGATAAACTAATCAAACAACGTGTTTATAAATGATGTTTTTTAATGATACATATTATTATTTACATTTTCACACAAAAATCTTCAATCTATGCAATAAACTAATTTTAAATTTTGACAAATAATTCCAAATAATTCTGATGGCATTCTATAGTATTGTGTATTGAAGTTAAAATTAAATAAATAAATTTTAAAAGTATTATTTTAAAGAAAAAAAAATTTGAAAAATATTCCACAGTAGGTATTATTAACTTTATTCTATAGTCAAGCAGGATACAATAGACTCAGTCTATCAATTAATAAGCAATAAATTTGAAACTCTTTTCTCCTAAGAATGCTAGAATAAATATATTAAGAATCTAGAATTTAACTATTCAGATGTTATATTCAAGATATGTTTCGAGAAACTGCAAGTAAAATGAACTGGTACTTTAGCATGACAGAAAGTGAATTTAAATTTGATTTAGTTAAATTTATCACCAGTAATATGTTTTTACAGTTGTACAAATTTTGGAAATTTACGTTACTTGACAAAAATGTGACTCATACAAGCATTGTTTTTTATTTTGCAATGATTAGTTTTGTGATTCTTTAAGTCTTTCTTTTTTCCTTGCGAAGTTTTAGTGCTCGGGACATTTGTTTTTGGCATACCGGATTATTTACTAAAATAAAAATTGATAAAACCACGCAAAGTCTTCCCTTATTTATATATTTATTATAATTAGTTTTTACTCAAATTTTTGAACAATAGAAATTGATAATTGTCATTGGAATTTTAAGTAAAATTAGTCAACCAAAAGTGTTTAATTATTTTCATAAAAATAATTAAATGGACAATATTTTGATTGCTATGTGTATAAAATCATAATTTTCATGATAAATAATTAAAATTTGTATTAAATTAATTGTAAATAGTATTAGAACATTATTCAATCGCTTTATAAACTATTAATTTAAAACTTCCTATCAAAAAATTCCTAAAGATCGAAAATTTCCTGAGTGAAAACTAATTACAACACTTTTTTTACTAAAGTTCGCCATTCACATAAAAACAACAGTAATATACATACAAGTATCAAATTTCTAATAAAAAAATCCATAATTTACATATATAAATCTTAACAATACATATCAAAGACCAAATAAATAAAAATAAAATTAAAAAAATCAAACGTAATAAATACGTTAAGGTATATAAAAATATTTCAAGAGTATATATACAAAAATCATTTTGAGACACAATTCTAATAAAATTACTTTAATAGTAAAGCTACCTTGGCAATCATAAAATCGTTTTAAACAATACGTTTAAAATATTTAAACAATATATTAATTTTTTTGCTAAATTCTGCTAAATTTCCTATAGTGCCATTCAAATAAGTATATCGTAGCCACTATAAATTCTATAATAACAATTGCATTACTCATCAACAAGTGTGAAAAGCTATATCACATTTCGTGATTCAAAGTTGGATATTTTTTATAACACTCTAAACAATTGCAAACAATTTAAATTCAACTAAATAACATACACACAATCTGTGAATCACAAAATATAAACACTGTTTTTCATTTTATAAATATACACAATAATTTCTTGTTTGTTGATATTTTTAAAATTTCGTTTCAATATTTGTGTCATATGGAACAGCAATGTAAAATACTTGATATTGAACATAAATATTGCTCGTCATTGGAGCGCATATTTCGTTCGCAATTCACATAGCTTGAAACTAATAATTGAAAAGACCTAAGTTCGCTGTCTCGATGATTCTTCTGGATCCAATAAGTCGTCGCACGATGCTGTAGGCGGTAATAATTGTCGTCCACCTCGTTTTTTGCTGCGCGTAAACACTTTTGTTAATTGAGCGAATTTGCGCCGAGAAACTGCAACATCAAATTTTGTACGAGTAAAAGATATGCTACAAATATTGAATATTTTAGTAAAACGTATTAATATTTTCTGTTGAGGCTTCCAAAGGAAAAACATTGTGAGCGACAACATAAATCCAAACGAAGAATATCATGGCATTTCCAATTTTAAATGGAAAGTAGTATAATAAAACTTGAAATGCCATGAGTGTCAATAGCAATTTGTGATGTCATGGTTTTTTTTGGAGAGATCGAAATATTTTAATAACAAAAATATCATTTTTATTTAATTTTGATAATAAAAACACACTTTACATAATTTAAAAACAAATTCTTGTTATCTCTAATTAATTTGAGATGCCATGGATTTTTTTAGAGGGATCTAAATATTTTAATAACAAAAATATCATTTTTATTTATTTTTGATAATTTTGAAAATACGTTTTACGAAATTTAAAAACAAAATCTTGTTATCTCTAAACAATTTGAGATGTCATGATATTCTTTGGAGGAGTCGAAATATTATAATAACAAAAATATCATTTTTATTTAATTTTGATAATAAAAATACACTTTACATAATTTAAAAACAAATTCTTATTATCTCTAATTTGCAATAAATTCTAAATTTTTATATTTTCAGGGGCAACATAACATTTACCACTGATTTTATTAGTTATGACATAATTTTAGAATTTTATTCCTATTCCAAATGCGGTGAATATACTTGAGAAGTTTCAGTGTGTGACAATGTTCTTAATTATTATCAAAGAATAAAAAATCATGCGTTACCTTTTCCCATATTTCTCAATCTTTCTCTAAACAAGTCTTCATCGTCGTGACTTCCACTACCGCATTTACTTCCTTGTAATTTTGAATCTACAATAGAGACGTATAATTACACTCTATTATTTAAAACTATCAAATTCAGTGAAGAACGTTTGTACATTTATAACCAATTTAATTACCACTTTCTAAAGTAGATAAAAAGTCTTTATTCCAGCGCAGTTCTTGCATAAATTCTTCATTTTGAAGAAACATAGCAATTCTTTCATCTTCAAGCATAGAATTATCAAGTCCCATAAAAGAATCTGCATCGACACAATTGTGCGCTTGTCGCGAAATTCGGAGAAAATTATCCGGAAGTGGACCCAACAGCGGCGGTTTCCATTTTTGAATACTCCTAATTAATACAAAATTTAATTATAAAACATCTTATTTATTTTATTTTCAATTTTTCCACAATTTTTTACAATTTGAACATGTAATAAAAAATTAATTTCTATATATAATTGCAATGTCTTATATTTTGATTATAGCGTAGAAAAAAGTAGTCTGGTTAAAGTTTCGATAAGTCTGGCGAATGTCTGGTTAAAGTCTGCTTAAGGGTGTTTTTAAACATTATTTTTTTTATTGAATTTGTTATTAAGTAAATATTTAGACGATTCTTAATTAATAGGAGAATACTGTATTAAATAAAAAAAATGGTTTTAATGATCTAGTTTTTCTTAATTTACGGAAATCATTTTTTTTCGACCTCAAAAACTATTTCCGTACTTACAACAACAATTCATTACAAAAAATGACAATTCATACAAAAAATTTCATAAAAAAAATTATGAATTAACAGTTGAAATTCATTCATCCGATTCTTGCAACGTGGGAGAATTTTGTAAATAAATAAAATGAAATTTGTATGCAAAATTGTGACAATTTCAACTGTTATTTCAGCATTTTTTCAATAAAAATAAAGAATACCCTAATCTAGTAATTAATGCTTTAAGATGACGTCGAAGTTCTATAGTCACGAAATTAGTGTCTTTTGAAATAAAAATAATATTCTTAAATATTTGTTTACATTTGGACTTGAGCGCCATTCTGTGAGTATGGGAGATTATTTATGTACCAAAAGTTATTTGTTTCACAATCGAATGAGGACAAAAAAAGTAATTTCATTTTTTTCTCACCTCACAAACAAAATTACACCTCTTACTTTTATTTCATATCAAAATTATAATATTTTTACTTCGGAACATGTAAAAAATTGAGAAAATGGCACTCGAGTCCTTGAATGAATTATTGTTTCTTAGCTTCGTCACAATTTAGAAAATATGTAACGTCGATAATTTCGCTTTCGGCATCACCCAAGTCCGGATCTAAAGTCTGGCTAAGTCTGGTAGTTTATTCCTGCCAGACTAATGAAGTCTGGCGATCCAAATTTATTCCAAACTATAAAAATATGGACCGCCAGACTTGTTTTAAAAATTTCACGTTTATCAAAAAATAGCACGCCAAACTTTGTTAGTCTGGCAGGGGTACGGACCGCCAGACTACCGTTCAAAAAAGCAAAGTCTGGAACTCGATCATAAGACAAACTTTTTCAGACTTTTGCCAGACTTATTTTTTCTACGCGGGAGAATTTGAAATTAATACTTACGCCTTTAAAGCTTTACTAATTAAATCCGATTTCGATTGTTCTATACTTTGCGGACCATCTTCATTTTGTTCTATTTCACTCCTAATTTTTTCATTTTCATTATCCGTGCTCATAGTTAACAATTGGTCAATAGTCGTATCCACTGCTCCTTGGTTGGACCGCAAAACAGCCTAATAAACAATGTTTATTTACTTATCTCACCAAAGACTCAAATATTCAATACAATTACAACAATTTATATATATAACACTTCAAAATAAAACATAAACGAATTTATACTTTCACAAGTTATTAACCACGAAAATAATTACAAAAACAATAATATTTAATCTTCAAAATTATAATAATACATTTCTTATATCTATTTATATTTCCAATTGCCTAAAAGCAATCTCTAAATCCGTTGCTCATAATTTTCTGCCAGCATTAATTAACGTATCAATTGAAAAAGTTCACGAAATTCTCAAGTCATTAATTGCTCTTTGTTAAAATTCTTGTTCCAAAGTTCAAACGATAAATGAGCTCAATTAACTATCTTACACAAATTCTTTTCACCTGCTATTGTAATATATATTTATTAACCGTTAGATAAGATACGCAACAAAAAATGAATAATATTTTTATTGCGCTTTCACGCCGTCGTTATGCAAATTTAAATTACCCAATTCGAATGACAAAAATACTAACAAAATAAAACAATAGTGCACTCCAAACCTAAATTCTTCCCAGACGAAAACGAAACGAATCTGTCGGATTAAAAATCCGTAACTGTGCACAATTGTAACCAATTACAAACGCATGTAAACAATTAACGAAGTTAGCACTTTTACCTCGATAACGTCGTCGTCCATCTGCGGAAACATATTTTTAAAATCTGCCATCGCCTGATAAAATTCAAGCGTGGTTTGTTGTTGCTGCGGCTGCTGCTGCTGTTCCGTCGCAAAAGCCATTTTTTATTGCAATGCGAATGGCAAACAAGCGAAATAAATGCCGATTGATTTAAGCAGCGGTGACTCGCAATTTACATTACTAAATCAAGATTCGACTTTGTCAACAAATCATTGATTTAGGGACGAGGATGCCGGTTTCTGCGTTGAAAGGTCAAGAATTGAAAAGCATCGCGCGAAATCGACGTCGAGGTTTAATTAGAATGCGTTTGTCCAATCAAGGTGTCATATTTGCCAAAGGCACGTCAGGATCGCGTCCAAATTCTTCTCGCGTATCGTGTTTAAACTCGATATGCACTCAAACGTCAAAAATGCTAGCGTTTTTGGACGAATTGTCGCGAGGGCACGATGCTGAACGAATAACTTTTTATCACGAGAAACTTTTGTACTTCGTTCAAATCAATTCTGATGGGCTAAAGGCGGCGGTTATTTACAGTTCAAAATAGTTAATTAACAAATTCGTACTACAGGTTTTGTACCCGTCCTGGATACCTGAAACGTAGACCGACAACTACTAGAGTTAGAAATCGATTAAGAATTCCGTCTTATGGAGTGTCCGCGAGAGGGAGGTGGCCTCTCGCAGAATCCCAAAAGAGTATGAATAGTGCTGAAGTACTTTAAACCGTCAGTTTTTTAAATAATATTCCTGTCAGACGTGTATGTGCGTTTAACTGTTTGTACAAGTGTCTTTTTTGACGCAACAATGCTTCATTTTTCGGAGTAATTTATTAAATGAAATTAAATAGGGAATGTTACCAGATCAAAAATATAGATTATTTTTTAGATGTTTTGGCATTTACGGTAAAATTAGCCAAAAAAGATAGATTTGATATATAAATATTGATTAAGATAGATTTATAAGTATATGAAGTTTGTTAAATATAAAAAAAATGTCGAATCTTTATAAAAATAGAAAATTTGATAAAAAACTTGATAATGGGAAAAATAAGTTGAAATATTTAGGCATCCGTATCTCTCTAGCTATTTCTTTTGTAAAATATTATTTTTGCGAAAGAGATACGTTTTTTGCACAGCATTACTGCAAGTTTGACATTGTATAATTTGAGTTGACAGAAATGAATTTGAAAAACTGGCAAATATTACTTTTTTTATTCAAAAGATACAGAAACAGAACATTAATAATTTATAAATTAAATAATACTTTCCCAAATTTAATAAATTAATAATTATTTAATAATTAATAGATTAATAATAAATTAATCATTTTTTTCATATCTATCAAATACTCAACGTACATTTTTTTGGATGTTATGATTATTATTAACTTTCACAAATATAATAAAAAAAAATAAGTTAATAATTAATAAATAATAAGAAATGAAAGTAGTTTTCCATGGTGATAAGCAGCAGTTTTGCAAGCTACACCACAAAACTTGATTAAACAATTGTGTCACACAAATGGTTTTATCCTACCAGTTTGACACAGCGAGTAACAGCATTTTCGGAAATGTCGCAACACCGCCTCTTGTTACAATAAATATGTTCAGCGCCTCTATCTGTGCTTTAATGAAGCGCATACTATAAATCGCTCTCGATTTCTCCGAACGAACGATAAAACTGATAAAGGAGCTGAACAGGTTGAACGATCATAATCAGGTTGTTATTTTGTTTCCGTGAATTTTTATTTGTTTATTTTGTTAAATAAAAATAAAATTAAAAAAATCAAACGTAATTTCCGTGATTTATTTGTTTATTATTTCCTATTTTTTGAATTATTAATATTTTCTTCAATAAAATGTAAAGAAAGTTTCATATAAAAAAAAATAAAACCATATAAGTACAATTAAATAAATATAATTAACAGTAAAAGGGTTGACCTTTAGAAACAATATAAAATTCCTGTGACTTATTGTTGCAATTTTTTTTATTTGTTTATAAAATCAACGGGTATATACCCTTTATATAAAAAAAATACAAAATTAAAACACGTGCAAAAGAAGAGGAAAGTTGTAATACAAAGTCAATTATAACAACAAAATATTAATTGAAAAAACAAATAAAGATTTTCAATATTACAAATTATAAATTAATTTAAAACCACGATTAACAATAATTAATTAATTAAATTAATTAAACGAAATATATTTCAGTAAATTTATCATTTCGTTTCCTTGTCATGCAAAATAACGTTAACGTCGTGAAATTAGGTCCCTAAAATAAAGTGACAACTACATAGATATTTTATACAACGTTTATTTACTTTTCTTTGATTTCGTTACTTTATCAATTTTTTTTTATATTTCCACCAAATCTGTATTCACAAATAAGATTCATTCGATCATTTCAACAATTATTGAATTGTTGAATAGCCGATAGCGAATATTGGGGGCGATGTAATAGCTAATAGTAGAGCCGACATACACACACACGTAAAACTGTGTGCGCGTCCGTCCTTC
>JABFPK010002074.1:0-10619 GCA_022817445.1 Habroteleia sp. ZL-2020
GGTTGCTGCCTGGCGATATGCAGTTCAGCGCCGCAGGCTCGGACTTGGTGAGCTGGCGATGAGTCTGCGAGGGTGGCGTTTTGGACGCCGACTTTACGAACCCGATGACACGAACGAGCACGGAAAACAACGCTCCGAAGGAGAATTCGGAATAAGGCTGTGCCACCGCACAAAAGACGATTCGTTCGAATTCGAGTGCAATGAAAGGATAAAAGGACCAATTTGGAATTGGCCTGACAACTGAAAATCAATTACTGGCGGTGGAATCTCTCGACGAATTCAATTAAATTCGATTGGTTTTGGGTTTGGGTATAGTTAATTTGTATTTTTATGTAAAAATAGTCAAATTTTGTAATTGTTCATTGAAGTTCCCCTGGTAGAAATAAAATTGGGCGGACCACATTGATTTTAATTTTAAGATGTTTTAATTTTAATTAACATACTGAGAAAAAAGTTGCTTAAATAACATTTACTATATTTGAAAACAATTATGCATAATACCATTTAAAAATCTTTATTATAAAGTGTGATAAAATTGTACCATATAATTACAGAAAAATTGATAAAAAATATGGTCAAATTTGAATACTTTATGATACAATTGAAAATCCCATTATTTATAACAGTTTTATAATACCGTATAGTAAATTTTTAATTTTTTCACGTGTACACCAGAAATTTGATAATAATAATGATTATTATTACTATTATTATTGATAGATATATAATATTAATTATTAGGGATATGAATAAAATAAACATATTATCATATTCACAATAAATTATTAATTATAATTTTCACATATACAGAATTTTAATTATTATTTATTTATTATCGATATCGTGATATTTGGATTGCGTTTTTCGTTCAATTTTTCAGATTACTTACCTTAAGAATGATTATTCGTGTAAATAAAAATATTTACATTAGTGACATTTGGGATCAGAGTTTGAGTACTGTATCTATCTTGTAACTAGATTGAGAATAGAGGCAACCTGTTGACGTTCAAATCCGATATATAAGATAACCTGAACATGGGACAGCGCACCGAAGCCGTAAGTCAATTTCTACTAGGGATTTTCATTAATGCTATTAGTTTCCTTCTACTTAACGTTTGTGGAATAGTGTTCAACTCTTTAAATTTCCTAAAACGTTTGCTTACTTTCTCGACAAGTCGACGAGCACTTCGAGAACGGAAATCCCGTTTAATTTTACGACGCTATTTCAAATTTGAATGATTAACATTGTCATTTTGATTATAATTATTATTATATTGTTGTTGTTTTTAATTTGAATTATATGCAATAAAAATCTTTTTAACATAGATATATATATATAATATATATATAATATTTTTTAAAACGAAATATAACCTTGTCTGGTTTGTAATTATTTATTTTCTACTTTTAACGGCATCATTTTTTCCAAATTGATATAGAAAAATGTTCTTGACATGTCTGTAGTTTATTTTCGATATTCGAATGTCATTCTATGTCTTATTCTGGAAATAGCAGCACGCTGTCTAAGAACACGAAATCGCTCTGCCTGAGAGCACGGAAGTGAATATGCTCGTGAATCTGATCTAAATTCAAATGACCAATTTAACCATTTTGCTCATTTTGGCGTATTTTAAATATATTGTATTTGAATGAATAGTTTTTGATTCAAAGTGAAATATTAAGTAGATTTACGTTTTAACGTTCTACGCCGACATTGACATTCAAATAAACATTCGATTCGTATATATACCAATTGCGCCTTTGATAGCTTTAAATAAGTAATAAAAAAATCGACAACAATATAAACAATAAACAAAAATAAACTAACAAATTCAAACGAAAACTACTGTGAATAATTATGCTTTTTTAAATAAAAAAAAATTCCCTCGATTATAACTTCCTCAAAAAAAAAAAAAAGAAAAACAATTTGGTCGGATAGAATGTTCATTAAAATTGAAAATGGAGGTTTTGTTTGAAGACGCGCGGTACCAAAGTTGGCTGACGCGTAAAAATCGTGGACTGATCGCGAAGCGCACTGACATAGTCGAAAAATCGTGGAGCGAGAAGATAAATCTTTGAAGCGATGGGCCGGGCACGCCGAGGAATCTATTGAGTTTGGTCCGTGAGCTATTCAAGTTCACGAAAGCATATCTCGGAGGAAGGAGGAGCCAACTGAAAATGCTGGCGTTTCGTGGTGTATGACGTTCACGGAGAAAAAGGGAGATTGTGAATTAGAAGAGGACGGAGTTCGCGCTGCGAGCGAGAAGGAGTCCAGGTGCATCTCCGGAGCCTGGGAAGCGCAAACTCTATGCTCTTATAGATTATGTACTTCATGGCAGATGCTCCCTTCTTCGCTCCTTCTTTGTCGCGCGATCTTCGCCCCCTCTTGCTCTTCCGCTCTTAATACATCATATCGAGAATCAGCGTTGTTTGTCCCGAGGAACGTCAGGAGCATTAGCCCGAATCTCCTGCCGGATTTCGTCATCGAGGACCATCTCGCTCCGGCACCAACGAGATCCGCGATGTTTCTCATTATTCATTGTTTGACAATTTTTCGCACTTGTTGCAATCGCAAGGGGTGGGGATGCACCGGGCCTTTATTCCTCGACCAAGAGACCTTTTCCACTCCTTTAATTTGCGCCTTCCCCCCGGCTACCGCTTCGCGCGCTCGAGTCCTCTCTTCCTTTTCTTCTGCTTCTGTTTTCCCGCGGACTTGATCCTGCAAATTAACGGACACATTTTCTAATTACAAACTTTGCATTTATTATCCACTCCCAAACATTGTACGATGTAAATAGAATGGAGTTCCATTTCGGTTTAAGGCAATTCAACTGCAAATTTCATAAACTATTGTAAGCAACTAGAAAATGTGTATTATTTAAAAAGTTCTAAATTCAACGAGAGTTGATTTTAATAAAAAGATATGTTCTATGGGAATCAAAAATGAATTTGAGACGAGAAAAATCGCCAAATAAGATTTTTTAATAGTGTGAAAGCAACTCGATTTTTTAAAGAATAATTGGATAAGATTTTAATCGATTTGATTTCGATATTAATAGAATTTATTGCCGAATATCAGTGAATAAAAAAAAATTAATAAATGTTTTCGTTTACATAAATCTGCTCTGTATTAAGAAATAAAAAAATCTATCCGAGATTATAAGGTGCGGTATATATCAATAGGTTCAGAAATTTAAGCTATTTCCTAGAATTAAACTAAAACTGTTATAGTATTTACAGTTATGGAACACCATTGTAAGTACACTGAACTTAATTTTACAGGAAATATCCGAAATGAATGAGTAATTTAAATGAATTTTGCTAAATTCCTAATGTCTATATTTAACTGTCAAATTTCTTTGTTAGCACACGCATACATTAATCGAATTAATCAAATGATCAAATGAATAATACAAGTTCGTTTGTCATTGATAAAATGATCAAACATACATTTATTATATGTAATATTATTTTATAATAATAAGAATAATAATTTTGTAAAACTTCAATTACCATTTATATTGTTTATTAGAATATTTATTTCGTTTAAAAACATAAATTATTTCATAAAAATTGACTTTTTAAAATGCCATTAAATATCTCGGAATTGTCAACTTGTAAAATTCACGAGATAATCGTTCGATATCACACATCTATTTCCTTTGTTCTCCATCGGGGATTTACTGGAAAGAGAAAGTAAGTGCGACGAATGCTGGATATATTTTGTATAAAAATATATGCGAGATGTTCTCAAAATACAATAACACATTTATTTCTGTTGCGTCAACAATTTTGCATGATTAAAATTGCATTATTCGTATTTTAAAATTAAAATAAAGTGTGGATAACGTTAACAAAATTACTATCTCGAATAGTAAAATTGAAATGTTTTTCAATTTTGCTTTTCATTTCATTTACCAGCACACGAATTTATTTTACTATCCAAGATAGTATTTGTTTATGTTGTTTAAGTATACCTTCACTTTGTCAACTAAAATAGCAATTTATACAAAATTCTTTTTTCTTCGTGTAGCGATTGCTGAATTAAAACTGTGCAGCTTGTATGAATACTTGATTAATACGAAGCTTTTTAAAATACAGTCATATTTTAAGCGAGATACCAAACGTACTGTCATAGTTCCACTTGTCAACTCATTTCTAAATGGGAAGCGAAAAAAAGAAGAATTGAGTTTACATCCGACTCCGTATGGGGTCAGCTGTTCTTTTGTACATTAATGACACAGTACGATTTTTTCCAAAAAAACTGATACAAATGCAAAACACCTGCTGTTTGCTGCAAATTTTTCATTTATTTAATATTGCCATTAGATTTTATTGATGACGTTTCAA
Source organism: Habroteleia sp. ZL-2020 (assembly GCA_022817445.1). NCBI lineage: Eukaryota > Metazoa > Arthropoda > Insecta > Hymenoptera > Scelionidae > Habroteleia > Habroteleia sp. ZL-2020. Next base: position 4,351 of record JABFPK010002074.1, read on the forward strand.
ATAAATTTTTCATAAACGCGCAACCAATTTTCGTTGGAAAATAAATTCAATTTTTCTTTTGATTTTAATTTTAATCGTTTTGTCCCCATTGTCATTTCTGGGAGTGAAAATCTTTTGTTTGTTTGACTAATCTTTGTTTTTCTTTTCCACTTGATATTTCCATTTAATTTTTCCATTCTTCCAATCCTTTCATTCTCTTCCTCATTTTTCATATCGCTTGGGAATCTTTTTAATATTCTTATTCGCGTGTGTTTTGAGCATCACGGTATAAAAGATGATCACCGCAACGTTGCTTTCGTCGCAAAAATGTGCGAAACATATGCGAATTTATGGATGAGTCAAAGCCGACTTTCTGCTACAAAATTTCCGTGAATTTGATTCTTTATAAACTTCGTGCACAAAAAATGCCCTTCAATGTGACGTAACTATTATGTCCGCTGGGTAGTAATCTCTTCGCATAACACATTTGGGCCAGAATTATTTACATTTGTCTTACACATTTCTTGCCTTGAGCCGAGTAATTCGTAGTGCTATTTTAAATCAATTAAATAACTCTTTTAGTTTTCCAAATAAGACCGCTTTTATTCATCGTCGTTTTTGATACAAAAATAATTCACTTGTAATCGTCCATTTTGTATTTGATGATTTAATTCTTCATTCTATAAAAAATATTCGAAAATTTATTAAAATTTTCTAAATAAATAAATAAAACAATTTCAATAATTGCAGACAAGTTTTCTTAATTTTACAAATTAATAATTAAATGTCTAATAATGAAAATTATTTGTATGTTTTATTTTGATGATAAAAAAATAATAAAATATATAAATATACAATACATATAATTTTAATACAGACGAGTTAAATATATATTTGAATTCATGTTATAAATCACATATAGTTTTATTTAAAATCTAACACTCAAATTTGGCAAATATTTCAACCGTTTGAAGCTTCTAGTTTTTCAAATAACCTGAGTTTAATCTTATTTACCAACTTTGCATTTGCAAATACAACGAATGATCAAGTGTACGTGTTTTCTAATATGTTTCTCTAATAGAGTAGTAAAATAAAATCCAATTTGCTTAGTGTATTGATAAACATCAATACATCATATATATATATTTCATAAGATAAGATACCATTATACCTTATACTAATTTCATTCAGACAATTCTTGTCTATTTCTCACTTTCACATAAAAAAGGAGCACCTGTTGTTTACCTAACAAATTTTTCAAATCTGCATTTATCTTTAAATTCAATAAATTTTACACAGTACTTCAAATTGTCAATGAATCATACATTTTCAAACTTTCACATTTTATTTTATTATTTAAATGTTGAATATTGATATTTAAAATTCAATATATATATACATTTAATGAAAAATAAAAATTTAAAAAATAAAAATATTATTTGAATTCATTGTAAATTGTTGCATTTGATCCTTTCACACGATCCCTAAATCCTAATCAACACTTCTCTAAATTCAGTAACATGTTACCTTTTAAAATTTCCCCTGTTTGTAACTCTACGGGTGCACGGTATTAGATTAACACAAAAATTACATATCTCTTTCATCGCGACACCCGCAATCGTGAAAAAAATTACATGTTACATTCAGAAACACATAAAGGGCTTTAACGTACGTTTAACGAACCTTATTGAATCAGAACTACGTGGTTTCTTTGTCAATCGAAAAATATCGAAATTTTTATTTCATTGGTTAGAATATAACAACGACATTTTATTTTAAATAGTTTTTAAGAGCATGAATATAATAAAGTTACAAGCAATGTTTTTTTACAAATTTAAATCAATTTAAGAAATTTAAAATTTATTTACACATTCGGTGTCATAAGGAATTAAAAAAGAAATCATAAATCCGTTAAATCAATTTAAATATGTGTAATTAAGTAAAAGGAAATATTTTTATTTTAATATCGTTAACAAATAACAATTGAATGTAAGTATTATAATGATTTAGCATTATAAATCATGTTAAGAAATTGTAAAAATTTTTGGAAATGAATGAAACAAATATGATTTCAATTGAGGTTATTTCGTGAATTTCCTATAAGCAAATATTATTTAATATTATTTGCTTATAGAGTTTACACAAATTTCATCGATAAAGATTTATTTTTATATAATTTTGATTGGTAAAAAGAAATTTATAAATAATAAAATTAATTTAAATTTAATTTAAAAAAATTGATTAAATGAAGGAAATTAATCATACACCTTTTTTATATACATCTATCTCCAGAATTATTTTTTTAAGATCTAAAAATATATATTTTCGCTGATTTTATATGTTACAATAGAACGAATTAATGAAAACTGTTTATTTAATGAATTATTAATATTATATATTATTATTATTTAAATTGTGTGAGAAAAATTAGTTAAATAATTATTCTCAATATGCCCAAAACAAGGTCACCCTTCTTACTGTTATTCATGTTATTAATTAATATTAATTATATATTAATAAATTATACATATTCAGATTAATTATTTGAAATTTGTATTTAACAAGTCAACATTCAATGTGTTTATAAAAAAACATAAATTTTTTAATATATCTATGGTTTTCACACGCAAAAATTTAATGTTTAAAATTTTACTATGTTGACTAGATTTTTCCGACTATTGGAAAACAACTAAAAATTGTATTAGACAATATGGTGAAATTTATTAGAACTTTTAAAAATGTATATTATGTATACCTATTTATATCTCCAAGAAAACATAACAAATTTTACCATACTGTCTAATACATTTATTAGTTGGTACTCCGAGAAATCTAGAAAATATGCTAATATTTTAAATATTTGTCTTCGTTAAGTATTTTCGACAAGAAACGTAGATATTATAATGATATATTAAAATATAAGAAAATAATGATTTAAAATGATTGAAATCCTTTTTTTCATATGGTATAATGTTATTAAAATATTAAAAATGTTTAATTCAACATATAATTTAATATTTTTTTCTTAATATTTTACCACCATTCAAATAGTTTAAAATAAAATAATATAACCATTTTTCCATTCCTGCTATATTAACGGTAGCTATAATAAATATTTGTATGCATATTATCCTATTGATCAGAAAAAGTATTAAATGAAAGAAAAAGACCGACTGCGATCTACATTATCTTCTTTAGTTTCTGCTTTATTATGTTTAAATTAATTTCAATAAAAGATAAAAATATAAAACTTTACATATGCATATTTTAAATTTCAAAATATATTTTAAATTTAAAATTGGTTTATAAAAATAATATTTCAAACTTTTGATCATGCATATTTGATCGGCACTTGGTCATTATATTACCGGCGATGGAAAATAATAATCGCTCTACTACTGCTGAAGACGACAAGGGATTATTTAATTTGATTCTTTCTCTTCAATTGGAAAAAATTAAGTTCAATCTGAGATGGAGAGTATTTGAGAAATAAATTGATGAAAAAATGTCTGATCACACGATAATTCTTTAATTTCGTTAAACAATTTATAATGAAATTCAATAAACTAAGCACAATATATAATATCTGTGAATAAAATCAAGACCTAAAAATTGTACTTATTCGTACAATTAATATTAAGTTCAATATTCTATAAATAATAAACATAGTATTTAATATGATTTAAATGCATATCTAATTAACAACAAACTGATATTTAAAAATTTATTGTTAATATTGTCTTAAAAACAATTCATAAAACATCATTAATTAAAGTTCGTCTCTTGCTGATACTGAAAATGGATATACTTCGTGTGGTACATTGTCCCAGAAATGCATTCGTTTTTCAAGGAAATGACGGGCCATGTAGATTTTATTTGGATTATCAATAGTTAAATATTCAAATTTGCTAGTTTGCACAGGCTTCCATTTAGTTAAAACGATATCATCTATTTCTGGCGTTGGATTTCTGTAATAATAAATAATACACAAAAGAACATTAATTATTATCTCAATAATTCTTCTTTATACATATATAAAACAATATCACAAAGAATGAAACAAAAATCTAACCCAGTTTTAGCAAAATTAGTCCAGACAGTGGTGAAAAAGTCTACCATTCCTAAATCTTCTTGGCTTAGACCGACATTGGGGAATAATTGTTCGCCAACAGGAAATAGATATTGAAGGTCATCACCATGCGATACACCGAAGTTTTCGTTTCCACCTCCTAAATAAGTACTGTAGGAAGAAGTTCCTCTATATCGAAAATAGTAGAAATATGTCGGTGAAGATACGGTTTTTAGACGGTAACGGGCAGAAAGTTGTCCCGGATGAATGAACCATGCATCTGAATAAATCTGCAATTAATTTTATTTATTAATGCATGGACAGTAGGAGTAAATATAAATTTGGCGCTATCACGGCACGCAAGGTTGAAAGTGGCGAAGGCCTGACCAGGGCAGTAGCTGAGTCATAAGCGAAACTCAATTACTGCAGTGCAACTATTACGCCACCCGTGCTCCAAGAATTTCCAGCGAAAAACGATGGCTGCCCCTGCGCGGCGCAGTGGCTGCGCCATAGTGAAAGACAGCCTATTTCCCTAATCGGAGCAGCAACCGAGTGCAAAGCGCCAAAATTTGTTCAGTTTACTGATTATCGTCGAATTACAATTATTTGAAACTGAGTAAATTGTTACCTGCCAATATAAATTGTAAATTCTTATCTATGTGTTACTTACGTCAATGACTTGGAATTTGTTGGACTCGCTAAGAGGTTGATCATTTAAGTAAAATGATTTTATTGCCTGAGTAACATAGTCTATGTATTCGTCCGGAACTTTAGTGTATAACAATAAACTAATAGGTAAAAGTGTATCAAATTGTTTATTCATGCGTTCGATTTCACCTTTTATGCCATACAAACCTAAAAATTTTTACATTATACTTGTAGTATATATTAATATGATTGATAAACAGTGAATGTTAACTAAGTCTATATATAAACTAATTTGATATATAAAAATCATTTTTTCCAAATGAAAACCATCAATTTATCTCATTTTAAATTACCTATTTTAATTAGTTATAGTAATATGTATTTTATGTTACTTACCAGCAACTCTTAAGTCACCTTCTTGCGAATTAACACCCACTATCCACGGTACGTCCATTACCCGACCATACTTCACAGAATCGACAGGATTTTCTTTGATAAAAGCACCAGGATGATCGTACTCTATTACAGGTCTAAATGGAAGCATTGGATCGAAATCAAAGATCTAAAAATAACAAAGATTTGAGCCAATCCTTAGTTTAAAATTGAATATACTCTATTTATTCAATTTTACAGAAATTTATGTTCGCCAGTTTGTATATTTATGACAACAACCGGTAGAGATGAAATTACCTGAAAATCACGATCTGTAGCAATGATATCTCTTGTATCTCTAGTTCGAAGACAATCTATTAGATCCCTTGAATCTTCAGTACTGCAATTTAGCAATTTTCCAACTCTGAAGGTATGTTTTCTGCCAATGCCAGGTTTGTTTAACGCCCAAGGGCTTAATACAGTACCACTTTGAGATATTGCTCGGTGGAATAAACCTACATATTTATTTCAAATAATTGTTATTTAATATAAATAGAAAACAATAATAATAATGTTTAATTTTATTCACTCAAATAAATATTTATATTAAAAAAATTCTTCTTTGACGTAATCAATTTAAATTTAGATCCATTTCTCCCATATAAATTATACTTTTATAATAGAAACAGTAAGTTGTTACTAAACGGCATGTTAAAATAGATCAAATTTTGAATGCAGATACTTGTAGAATATGATTTTATTATATGGTTCCCTAAGAATTAATTGAAAACTTATTGAGAATTCATTAACATTTAATTACAAATACTTAAATAACTGAGTTTCTTGAATTATATGCGTATCAAGCACATGTTAACTCATTGTAAATTTTCTGTAAATTTATCGCAAAACTCAGTGTTGATTGAGGCATTTAACTCATAATACTCTATTAATTATAATGTTTGTTCAATAAACTTACATAGCATATAATATGTATATTTAATTTGAATGATGTATAACATAATAATCTACAGGGTGTCCCTGTATATTAGTAGTAGTCCCTGTATATGTAGTAAGGAGTGCTTCAAGAAGCAGACTGTGAATGAATTTGTTTGTAAAATAAACACAATACTTGTAAAAATACGTTTAAAAATAAAAACATAAAAAACCTGTGTTATTTGGTTTTTTATTTGGAAGTGTTTTT
>JABFPK010002076.1:0-10618 GCA_022817445.1 Habroteleia sp. ZL-2020
TTTATGAATGTAGCAAAAAAGAAAAATTAAAAATGGCAAATAGTTTACAAGAAGAGAAAAACTTGAAAAATGAAATTCGAGCTTTAAAAAAAGAACTTAAGGATCTTCGAATTAAAGGCAAAAAAATACATTCTACATTCTGTGATCAATTAAATGATGAAAAAGATACTTCTTCCAAGAAATTGTCGCAAAAACTTCCTGCTGAAGAACATAACTTATTAAATATTCAGAATAAATTAATGTATGATTTTTTAAGATTTACTGGAATTACTTGCAAATCATCTAATAAAAATGCAAATGAATTTGTTTTCCAAACTTTAAATGAAGACAATTCTGTGGAAAATTATTATATTAAAATTGGTCATAATGGTGAAGAAGGTAAAATTGAGAAATATATTATGCCACCTGGAATTAAAATCAATGATCTTTTGGAAATTTGTCCTCTTAATAAAAGTAAACAACTTCCTGAATTTCTAAATCTATGCTGGCATTATATTTTATGTTTTCATGATCGAAAAGGTCAATTTAAAGAATTAAAGGTAAGCATTTTAATAAAAATATATTCTAGAATATAACTGCTTCAATTTAAAAAAAAATCTTTAATGTTACTATTATAAAATATTATTATTATATAAAGTGATATTTAATTTTTACAATATTTAATAATTATATGTTTATATATTTTTTTTGCAAAAATTAAGAATAATGATTTTTTAAATATTCAAATTTTTGTTTTTGATATATATTAATTAACCTATAATAATTATTTTTCAGAATAAAATTAAAGAAATACAAAATTGTGAACTTTTAAATAATGATGGATTTACATGCATAACGATTCGATTTATTGGTGTCTATGATAACAGCAATAAAAAATTTCTTAATTTTGACACAAATTTATTTTATGGGTATAATGAAAGATTACCTAAGACGTATTCTGTTTGTCCTACCATAGTTTCTGAGGATACAAAATTTGATGAGTCGAAGGTATTAATACTAAAAAAAACTTTTGCAAAGCCCTTTAAAAATATGAAACTGGATAATGGTTTTGATCGAATGATCAGAAATACTAAGCATCCATTTGATTGGGAACCTATAACAGAAACGGAACATCAAATTTCAATTAAAAAAAGCCAGTCATGTGTAAGTATTGGTATATATATGTAAAATATATATAAATTATTTTCTTAAAATATATTTAAACAAATTTATATAATGTCTAAAAAAATTACATATATTATTTGAATACTTAATTTTTTATGCAAAGTAAATTTATATAAACTAATATAATTTCATTATGTAAAATGAAATTTAAATTTAAAATGACTTAACTTTAATTTTATTAATAAATAAATTTGATATATAAATTAAAAATTATTCTAGATCATGGAAGATTGCATTGATGAAGACAGTATTGATGAAATTTTGGATAGTATAAAAGAAAAATCACGTAAGCAGAAAAATAAAACATCTGATAATTCAACCCAAAATATGTATAAAGAAAATCTACCTGAAAATAATGGCAAGGAAAAGAAATTTCACAAAAATAAGAAAAGGAAACACGATCAAAATAAAAATAAACGTGAACAAGAGAGTTCATTTAATGCATCAGGAATTCAAACAAATTTATCAAACACTTCAGATAAAAATGTTACAAAATATAATAAATCTAAAAAACAGAGTACGCCTAAACGTAGAAAACTTGACCCAAAACAAAAGATACTTGATTTCAGCAAAAGTATTTTAGATGCACAAAAGAAACAAAAATCTCCAATTTCAGCCACAAGAACAGTATTTAAACTTCAAGAAAAACAAGCATCCAGTAAAGCTAAAAATAAAAAATTATTGTTGAATGATATTAATTTTAGTAGTAGTACCCCATTGAAACCGTTTGATGTAATTAAAAAAAAGGATACATGTAAACTTTTATCTGAAATGATTGCCATAAGCCCTATTGGTGAAACAAATTGAAGCTTAAACAAAGTTCTTATGTTATAATATACTGAAATATAATAAAAAAATTAAAAGTAGATATTTAAGTAGTTTTTGAAATCACTTTAATATATATAAATATTATTTATTATCTTCATTAACAATTTATTGATTGAATTGATTTAAGAATGATTAATTAGAAGTTTATTTAAAGTATAACTTTATTAATTGCTTACAGGTTTATATTTTATTTTGATTAATTATCAATTTAATTAAAAATATCACGAGTTTGTAACAATCATACGATTTTTAATTTCAAAATTTTATATTTGATTAAAATAACCCAAATTCTTTCTATGGTTAGAAATTAATAATTGCCTACAATATATAATTTTGAAGAAATATTTTCATTAAATGAATTAAATAAAAATAAGTTTTTATTTTCTTTCTGGTACATAAAATATAAAGATAAGTATAATTTACATTAATTATATAATTATAAAAAATTACATATATTTAACATTTCATATTTAATATCGCGGTATATATTTGTATTTTATATATTTGCATGTTGATATTCAGCAACGATGCAATATATTTTCCATATGATGATTTATTATTTCAGTATTTAATAAATAAAAGAATCGCTCAAAAAATATTAAAAGAAAGTTATCTCAGTTTTTTTTACAAGGTCAAATCTCTTTCGTCTCGTTTATTGTTAATTCCGCCAAGTTTGAATCTGATTGGATATATTTCTGGCGCCAAATAAACACGCTTGCGCAATTCTATTTACAGAGTAATAATATTATTAGTTCAACTTCTGGTCCTATGTGCATTGCATTTTTCGTTTGAAATTGAACCTGCATTATTTTTCAGACGGTTAATTTTGACAAAAACGTAGCGGGATAGTTTTAAGTGAAACAGTAAACGTTGTTTTTAAAATAAACAGTATTGTTCGCAATAATTAATATTTTTGGCGTTTTTAATTTATACCTAATTGCGATTCTCTCGAACAAATTAACAACTTTACAAAATAAAAATTGATTTGAGTAAATAGTTGCTATTTCTTAAATTGGTAAACATATACGTAAGTAAACTTATATTAACCAGTAAAAGTAATCAGTTCATCATTATATATTATATTTTTGACAGAGTTTTTAATGATTGTTCACCCTTTCTGTGTTTTATTTATTTCGTCATATTAGTAAATATACCATCATTTCATAACTTTTTTCCTTCAATAAATACATAAATATATAAATTATAATTGTTGTTTCTGTTTTTTATAACTGTGTACTATATCAGTTTTGAAATTATTGTTACAGTTACATAATTAAATTTTATTTCATTACATGTAAATAAAGTTAAAATTGTTTTAAACTTAAAAGCGTTAAAATAAAAACAGTTTTCAGTTACGTTTTTACATTTTTTAATGAGATTTTTGTTTGTAAAAATATGATTTGTTTTGTTATTATTTTTAATTTTCTATAAAATACACATGAGTTTTCTTATTAATTGTAAAACTAAACTTCTTTTACTATTTGAAATTTGATACATGAATAAAAGTGCTTAACAAGAAAAAATAAAAAATATATAAATAACTTTACACGCACATTTTTAGAAGTTATTAGAAGCATTATAATAAACTTATAAATAATTTTTATTTATAAAATAATAATACTGTTTTTAAAAATATTTAATAAAAATAAACATTTAGTTTTATTTTGTATTTTTTTGTTTACTTTAAATCTTTGAATTTTTTGTATTTTATTTGTATAAGATCTTTTTCTTACTATGCAATTGTAAACTAATTTCATTTATTTCTATTTATTATACTTTAAGGTGATAATTCAAGACTTATTTACTAGATTAGTGTTATTTTAAATATATTTGTTATGAAAACTTAAAAATTGAGGTTAAAATATTCAGACGATTCTTTCACTCTGGGAAAATATTTTTTTTGCAAAAAATACATTTTTTGTAATGAATTGTTGCTATAAGTATGGAAATAGTTTTTGAGGTGGAAAAAAACGATTGCCGTAAATTAAGAAAAATTAAATCAGTAATATCATTTTTTTATTTAATACAGTATTCTCCCATTACTTAAGAATCGTCTGAATATTTACTTAAAAATAAATACAATAACAAAAAAATAATATTTATAAACATCCTAACTCCGTTAAATCAGACTTGAGTTATCACCTTAATTATCCATTAATTTCAGTAGTTATTATTAGAAACAAAAATAACGCATTAAAATCTCTCAGACAAGACTGTTATGCATGAAGGTTATAGATGAACAAACCAATTTGGAGGCATTAGATACACGGATATACAAAAAGTAGACATGCCACAAACGATTATTGACTTCAATTATAATGAAAACTCTGATCAGAGTTCTTCACAGTATTATCTAAAAAGAAATTCAAAAGCAGCACTACATCCTGCAATTTGTAAGGAATTGCGTGTATGCTTGGTAGATATTATGCATTCGCGATGGTCTCGCAAAATATCACAATTATCTGCACTCAAGAACAAAGACAAGGTTGTATTAAAAAAACCAAAAAATCAATCATTCTTTTCACATTGTCCATCATTTTCATCACCCTGTCCAAATTTCGGTAACGTAGATTTTGATAAGGATGAAGAAATCGAAAGAGAATTCCTTTTACATAACAACCTAAAAAAGAATAAGAACACGGATGTAAATGGAAATAATTCGTCTAAGAAAACGGTAATTAAGAGAGAAAATGACGGGAACTTATCGTGGAAAATAGATATTTCTGACGATGATAATGATTTCCAAAAATCCAAACTGTGTTTAGTTTCACCGAGAAGGAAGGATAAAAAAGGATCTGGAAGAAAAAAAAACTATGACAAAGAAGCAGATACTTTTTGTAGGAGATCACAAAGAAAAAATAAGAGAGTAAGACGTAAAAAGGATGGAGCAAGAAGAAATGCTAATTGCACGAAAAATAAAAGTAACGAGTCACAAAGTAAGACCAAAGAAATAAAGAGGAAAGGAAACTTGAACTTGATAAAAAATCTAAAGGGCGGTAAAAATGTCATAGACGAATATAAATCATTAACTGAAAATGTTTCAGCTTGGACATCTGAAAGTAATACAGACAAAACAATAAGTTTAGCTGAAACTTTTAGCAAGGAAGATAGTCCAAAGGATTATTTGAAAACATTTTTAAAATTTGACGATGAAAGCTTTGATTTGAATCATTTAATTCAAACAAAACAATCACCAACAGAAATGCTAAAAGAACACGAAATTAAACAAGAGTTAATTGATGTTCATTTAAATATTAACGGACAAAGATATAGCTTAGATGATGAATTACCCGATGCTCTTAGTGATAATGATTTCTTCAATACCAAGAAAGAGGTGGTACACATAAAAGAAGAATTAAATGATTCTTTAATAACGGAAAATAATACGATAGCTGACAGATTACATGAAAACGAATGCAATTCATTTACATCTTTGATTGTAAGTAAAGATAATGATTTTGCAAATAAAACTGTACCAAAAAAAGGAAGATGTAGAAAAAAATTATCACTTACAAATGTGAAAGATACAAACGAACCGGAAGTAAAATACAAAGCTGATGGATCTGTAATGAAGAAGAGAGGAAGGAAGCGAAAATGTGAGCAGAATACTGCTAAAATAAATTTAAATTCATTCGAAGCTTCTAGTAAGTAATCGTCTTTGTTTATTTCAGTAATTTAAAGTTAAAATATGTTTTATTATATTTAAAACATCAATAATAAAATGTTATAATAATTGTAATAATATCTTTATAATGTTACAGGTCCCAATTATCTAAGTTTACCAATAATTAATATAAATGATTCTCCAAAAAAAGATTATGAGGAACCAAATTTTATTGATGTTAATTCGAAAGCAAAACGTAAATGTGTTCCAAAAATAATCGAAGACAAGAAAGTGAAAACAAATTTCATTTTCTCAAGACATCCAGAGAGAGAAGTTAATAGCCAGGACACATCAAAATCTATGGATTTATTTGAATTATATTCGGAAAATAATAACAACAAATTATCAACGCAATCCCCAGATATGACATTTACTGATCAGATGTTTGATCCACTTGAAAATGAACTTGAAAAATTGATGATACCAGTTGTTCATGAAGATTTAACCAATGAAGATCCACTATTGTTACCTAAATCTAATGATATCATTGGAAACTCATCTTTATTAGATATTTTAGATATCGAAAATACTTGTGATAGTTTCGATAAGTTTTTTTCAAACAAAACAAATTTGATAAATAATTCCACTCCCAATGAAAATACAATGATTAATTCTGATCAAGATCAGAAAGATGAATATTCAAACATGGTTCATACTCTAACAATGAATAATTTGAAAAAATTTAACAATTTCAGTCAATATGTAGAACAAGACAATAGTTCTGTTATTAAAAGTCCTTTGTCTCGTAAAAGGAAACAAAATAGACTTAATAGTAACTACAACAATTTAATATTGAATAAAAAGAAACATCAAATGGAGGAGACTTCAAATTTATTGCTTAGAGATGAAAATAAAATATATGTCACACATCAAGTGAATATACCAAATGAAATCGCGAGTGAATGTGATACTTATAGCCGGAAAACTGTCATAGACAGTGCGGATGCTTCAACGCTAAAATTGTCCCCTAAATTTGGATATACGCAAACCTCTAAGCATACACGTTTTGGGATTCATGACTCAGTTACCCAAGTTTGGCAAAATGAAAAGAAAAAAACTGAAAATACTGTAAAGGAAAAAAATAATTTAGAGATAGAGAATCGGTCCAGTGGTTCAGATTCTAGTGATTCAGACAATGATGGTTCAGAATTGAATAGTAAAAAATCTGCTATATTAAATAGTAATGCAGCTGAAAACAAACCGGCGATTCTAGACGAGGGAAAGGCTAATGCTAATGTAAGTGACGACGATGATGCTATTTCTTTATTCGCGGAAAATGTGCAGTTGTCGGATGTGTAAGTTAAAATAAAACTTATTTTATTAATAATTATATAAATAAATTTAATAAAAATAATTATACTAAATTATATAGATATTATTATATAAAATATAAATTTATATTATATTACATAAAAATAATTTTCTATTTTTTCCAGCGAATCTACAGGAAGTACAGATCATAAACAAATTAAGCCCAAATACAAACTTCAACCTAGATTATTGTATAAATCAAAAGCTCTTCCCGAGTCCAAAACTAAACCGCAGGTAAAATTGGAGAAAACTGTTCCGACAAGCAAAAAGAATTCCCCAGTTATAACTAAACCAAAAGTCAACTCTTCACCAGTTAAATCTGCTTTAATAAAAGTATCTACTGCGTTAAATATTCCTTCATTACCAAATAAGTCTACATTAAATAAAACAAATCAACCGATTCCTCGTTTATATAGCACAAATTTGAAAAATAAAGTCAACTTTAATAACAATCAAGTAAATACTCAAGCACCAAATGCAGTAGTAACTGATTGTGAACAATTCATGCAACAAGACTTCTATGAAGCTTTTGGAGATAACTTTACTGCAACTTCCAATGGTCTTTTTAATGCACCTATTAATCTGAATACGAATCAAAATCAAAATGCGCAAAATAATGCCACTGGCTATGTACAAAATTGTACCAATCAAAACGAGCATTTTAACCCAATGCCAATTACATTTCAGCCAATTAATCAAGAAATGTATCAGAATAATAGGGTGCCAATGTACAGGAATCAATATGTATCTATTCAAACTGCAATAAATAATACTAAACAAGATATAAGTTCCTTTTCTCCTTCAAAAATATTGAAACCCCAAAGTGACATTAAAAAGAGATTAGGCCATGGTATTTTGGATATAGAAAAGATTTTTGGAGGCCTCTGTTTTGCTTATATGAAACATGGCAAATGTACAAGAAATTCTTGTCATTTTAAACACGAGGTAAATATTTATTAAATAGTTTAAGGAAATCGTAAAATTTAAATATACATAAACTATTAATGTTTTTTAATAAATGATTTTAATTTAATTAACATATACAATAATAAAATTATTTTTAAGAATATATAATATTATATTTTATTTAATTTCAAATCTATTTTCTAAATAGATTTATATATGTACAGATGAAGTTAAACTTCATATAAACGAATCAAAACATTTTAATCAATAACCTTAATAAAATTGCTTTTTCACAGTTTACGGAAGTTAAAGAAGTTTTCCAGAAAATGTCCAAGGAAATGTTATTCACTATAATACAGCAAGTAATCCGCAATAAATTTATTTTCTTCATAAAATCCATCTACCCACAACTTATAAATATAATGACTTATGTGGACGCTTGTTATATTTTTCGTATATTAACCACAGAAAAAATCATAGGTGATAACAACGGAGACATTGAAATTTTTGTGCAAATTATGTTGGAAAAACCAAATGTGAATCTGTCGAATATAGTGAATGATCTTTGTAACTGTGTTAACGAAGAAAGTATCAAACTCATGATTTTTAATTCGATTGAGTCAAAAATCAGACCGGGTCAATTCTGGGATACTTTTAAATCATTTTTCCGCAACAATTTGCCAAATAATTATTACATGGAAAAGATTATCGAAGAGTGCGTTAAACTACGGAGGAATCGTGTTCACGTAAAAGATGTATGTCTTTACTTCTATTATTTGAAGTTTGATCGAAATGTAAATGTTTATATACAAAATGCACATTTCCACGCGTTCATTGACTTAATTAAAAAAGAAAAATTAAACGAATATTTAAAAGTATTTGATATTCCGGATATTCCGACTGAACAAGAGAATCATTTGCCAGAAATTGAAGATACTGTTAAAAAAATCGAAGAAAAAAATGTAGAAGAAGTTGATGAGAAAATTTTTGAATGTGATAAAGATTTAGAGCTTGGTATTCAGGATGAAGATGTAGATCTAATTATGAGAGAGATGGGGATCAAAGAGCAAGATTTATTCCATGAAGTTCAAGAAGATTCAGATAACGTTGGGCAAATAGTTCAGAATGAAAGAAAAAAAAAAGAAGAAAATAAATATAAAGTTGTTTTAAATGGTAATCTTATTTTAAACATTTTATTTAATATATATATTTACCAATAAGTAAAAAATAAAAGTTCAAGTTAAGAATTTATTTGTAATATAATATAAAATAAATAAGTGATATTTTCATATCCATAATTTATTTTACTAAAGTAATTTATTTCTTAATTAACGAAAAAGTTTCAATGTGTAATTATATTTTAAGGCGCTCCAGAAGAATGCTCGCGGTACCATGATATGTTTGCGGAGCTTAATCAAGATATATTTAACTTGGAATTATCTCTTAAGTCGCATAAATATCAAGAAGTGTTGAATATTTTAAAAAAATATTCAATTGATTTCAATCAAAACTGTTTTAATTCAGCGTGCTTCCATAGGTGTTATCGGACAATAAAAAAATATGGACGGATTGCTGTAGATAATGGTATGTAGCAGGCAAACTATTTATACATCTTTATATAATATCTTTGTTATTTTTAAACTATTAATTATTGTATTTATTATATTTTTTTAAAATATATACTGACAAAATATTATAATTATATTCATATCTTTGAACGCTTTAATATCTTTTATTTTTAATTCAATTAATGTACAATAATTGCTCTTTAAAGGTTCACACTTCAAGCATTCACATGAATTTTGGTTATTCATCAAGGATCTGCGTGACATAAAAGACTGGTTGTTGATCAAAAAATTTAAAAGTGTTGTTGAAGTATTCAAACGGTATGCAGATTCCGCGACTCCGAGTAAACGAAATTGGTTCTTTAACGCGTGTTACATTATAATGCGTTCGGAAATCCAATTGGCAGAAAATTATTTCATGTTTATTCAGCAGGAAGCAGGTAAAGAATTTTGTGAAAAACACTTTAACAATAAGATCTCATTTAACAAATCGATTATTATTTAAACGCGGTATTTCACTTTTACTATACTTTATATTTACTATCAAAATGGAAAGATGATAAGACTTTTTATACATTCATTCCAAATTATATAGAATTGATTTACTTTAATCCTAGCTGATACGCATGAAAACGCGATTAGTTTTGTTGACCAAATATTAAACATTGTATATACAATATGTATCCATATAAATAAAATAATTAAAATAGAATGATTGTGTTTATTATTTACGAGATTTTTTTTTGGACTTCGTTTCAGTCCACCGCGGGTCCCAAGATAAGCTGCTAAATACGTTACTCTCTTTGGGGACTCGCATATTGGTTGAGTTCGTGGATAAAGGGCGTTGGTTTTACGCTTACAATTTCATTAAATATCTCAAGAATTGTACTTGTAACGCGATGCTTACCTTATTCATAGCACAGATTTACGTGGCGAACCAACGCTTCGAGAAGGCCTATAAATTATTAAGAAGTGAGTCGGTTCATTTTTATTTACTTTGAACTTTTTTTACGGTCGGGTTTGTGTTTGTTTTAAGTAAGTAAGCATAGACATATTTTTTATTAATAAAATTATTATTAATAGTAAATTATTGATTTAGATGATTATATTTTTAATATTTTTAAAATATCATTATTTCACTTTTTAGATACCATGATCCTTTGTGGTAACCGGAGACGAT
>JABFPK010002077.1:0-10618 GCA_022817445.1 Habroteleia sp. ZL-2020
ATTATAAACAATCGTATAATATTTATTTAATGTTAAATGAAGAAAGTCTTTATTGTTTTTCTTTTTGTTTCTTGTTTTGATATCAAATTATTAGATTTTTAGCGAAGAGTTATGCTCCTACCTGACAAAATGATTATTACAAAGAGAGCGGATCGTTGATAAATCATTTATTATTTAGTAAAACAAATTTTTTGTATAAAGAAAAGGTAGACAAATATTTGAATGATATTATTCTAATTTCTACAATTTTTTTCTCATAATGTCTTTATCATCATCTTCGCCATCTGATATTATTTGCACACTTCTTACAGGTCCTATCTTCCTGTATCTAGAAACAGCCGTAGACATAAGCTGCATAGGTGGTCTTTCTACATTGATAGCAAGCTGTAACATTCTCAGAAGTAAAGCCTCTCTAATTGGTGCCGGTAATATTTCATCACCATCATCAACAACATCTTGAGTATAAACTTTTTGTCTATAGACTCTTTTAGAATATCGTTCATCTGGGTAATCATCATATTGATTTGGTTGATAAGTGTCTCTAACGTACATTGGTCTTCTCAACGGTACTCTGTCACCATATCGTAACGGAACTGTAGAACTTTCATAAACATCGTGTCTTGGCAAAGGAGTGCGATAGACTGGTTGATAAGAAGGATAAGGCTGCTGATCATACAATGCATCTTCTAGGTATGTTTTTGGATAGTTCAGAGCTTGGACACCATATTGACTAACTAAAAGTTTTTTAAGGAGCACCTGGAAATCTCGACGACTTAAGGGCATAGCGATTGGATTTGGGGGTTCTGGTGGTAAAGCTATTGTATTTGTTCTATAATAATCGGTGGGTGGTGGTCGTTCGTAATCTCTATCATCTGGAGGAGGAAGCGGTCTTAATATTGCTCTCATTCTTTGTTCTGGTTCGTATACTAATGAAGGGGGAGGTGGAGGAGGTCTAGGCAAAATTCTAGGTCGAACATAAGTAGGAGGAGGATTGGCGGCAACTCTAGGGGGTTCATCAATCGGCTCTGCTGCTGGAGCTTCTGTTATATATTGAACATTAGAATCAGTAGTAGATGTATAAACTGGGTGTTGATTAGGCACAGGACGAAACAAGATTCTACCAACAGGAATAGCACGGTATGTCGTAGTAGGTTCATCATCAGCATGATTTGAAGATTGTGCTGAAACTAAAATTCCAGCAGCTGGAACTTCTCTTATATAACCTTCAGGCTGTTGTCTAACATAGATCGGTTCAGTGCTCTGTCTTGAATAATCTCTGGAATCAGCAACGGATTTATCGTGTGCCCGAATTAAAATCTGTTGAGGTGGATCGCGATCTTCTTGACTGGTTTTCGTGTCAGTTTCATAAGCTCTAGGACCTTCGTATTTTGCTTCTTCAAATCTAGCAGGACCCACATTGTCAGGATTTATGAGAATCATTTTTGGTCTTTCGTTTCGAAGTCCAACGATCCTCTGTAAAACTCTTGGTGGAGAGTTAGTCGTGAATAGAGGTCTAGTTGTAGATAAAGCTCCACCGTAAACGTCCGCATGATCATCATTAATATGCTCCATTATCGGTGCTGGACTCTTTGTTGTTTCTTCATGCAATTGCCGTCTTAAAGTATTTCCCGTTGTAATTTTATCTTCATCATCTTTGTCGTCAAATTCTTCGGTTATAGGTCGTAAATTTTGATCAATCGGTCGTTTTGCAAAAATAATCCTTCGATAATTAGAATTTTTTTCTTCTGTACTTGGTCTGTTTATCTGTGAATCGTCGTCAGTCGAGTCTTCTTCAATGCTAACTGGTCGCTGTTGGCCATTAATGATGAATCTAGGTTTGCTCCTAGGAGTTGTTTTGCTGTATTGTCTGTATGCCGGTTTTGTTGGTGTCTCGGTTGTTGTGCTAGTAGTGGTAGAAGTCGTGGATGTCGTAGTTTTTCGAGACCTAGGTATTGACTGTACTACAGACGCCTTCGATGTACTTTCTTGAGTAGTAGCATAAACAACCGTAGATGGTTTCCTGGTTGTTGAGGTACGATTCAGCCTGGGGATGCTTTGTACGACTGACACATGTTCCTGCAATGGGGAGAGCGTAGTTGCTTTAAAGCCTGTTCCATTCGAAGAGGAATACGAGACCCTCTTAATTTCGCCATTGGCATCGACGAAACCAAAAGTACCCTTGATGTTGCCTAAAACGTCACGTGTCTCGACCTAGCAAACGTACACACGTTCTCGTCGTCAAACTACATTACAACCGTTCGCGTAACTAAGTACTCATATTCCGTTTTGACATATTAGTTATTAAGTTTTAACTCACCTTAAATGATCCATCGCCAGCTTCATAACCGAAAGTATACGAACCATCATCATTTATTTTGCGAATCTGTTTTAGAATTGCCACCTGCTGATCATGCTGGCTCTCAGAAGTTTGCTGATCAGTCACATTAGAACAGCCAGCAGTCGCTAAGCAGAAGATTGCCATCAGCCATGGTGTCATCTTCAACAGAAATAATTGATTGCACTGATATTATTAAAATAAAAATCAATAGCCTAAGTCACAAACTCAACTTTTAAACCTTATTCGCACTTTCTTCTTAAATAGAATACTAATTGCGCGAATGGCGATTGGTGTATTTCGATTTGACTACTTTCATTTAATTAAAAATAGTGTTACTACAAGCAAAAAATGTTTTTACAAATGAATATAGTTGTATTGCAATTTGTTTGAACTATTTCATGTGGAGTAAAACTTGCATATTCTTTTTGTGAAATTTTTACGGTTGAATGCGTGCACGTACGGCGAAATAGACACTGATCACTGCGATGAGAACCAGAGACTCGGAAATACCTTGCGACTGGAAACCATGTTACCGCACACACGGTGAATGTTAGTAATACCGAGCAGGGTGATGCACGTCGCTATATATCGAATGTCATAATAGATCTCCACCACCCTTTCGCAGAATGCTCGTTCTCCGCGGATTTACGTGCAACCTTGGTGACCCTCAAAATGTATTTCTCTATGTAACTACTTGCAAAAACTAAATTACGAGCCATATTTATGTTAGGGACACAAACTAATAATATTTACTATATAATATAATTTATTTTGAAAGTAATACAATTCTAAATAATAGTACTACAAGAAATTATAATGAATGTTTTTATTTATTCATATCTTATGTAAATAACGTAATTTACAAAGCATAATAACGTCACGTATATCAACGTTTCTTATTGACTTATAAGAAGTTACACAATTTGATTTATAAAGATTATTAATTTGCTAAAACTGTACCTACGCAAAAGACGCACATTTTGAAATGTCTATTTTGTTTCTGATATATTAATGAATGTTACTGAAATTAAACAAGAGCCGTTATGTGGGTAATATTACTTTGCGAGCACGGAAAAAACTCAAACTTAGTTGAAAAGGAAGTGCGATGCAATTTAAAATATTTCGAAGATAAATAAAGAAGAGGAGGACGGACGTTAAACTTTGTGACGACAAGTGAAAGCCACGTGGGAGTTGACGGCCTGGTAAGAACAGTAGTAGACTGTAAAATGTGTAACAAAAGTTCCCATAGTGTGCAACAACAGTATTGTGATATGCGTTCGAATCGAGTCACTCCCACAAGACAATTATTACATCACGCAATTTCCTCAAAGTTTCGTATTCATTTTTTGATTTGACGTAGATAGCGACAGATTCGGTTATTTATTTTCATGATAATATGCAGCGATTTGCTATCGAAAAGAGGAACATTCTCGACGATCTAAAAGCTTTCCATCAGAGAAAATTCTTCGACAATCTTGTCGACTTCTATAACGATTCGTCACGAGAATAATAGTAGATAACTCGTGTGAACAATGAACTGTCATACTTGGAAAATATGTGAATTATTCTGTAGCATGTTTTATAGATGAACTATATGTACGAAACGAAATATTTCACGCGGTCTTATTATTTAGATTATATCATATAGTTTTCTTATTAAGAAATTAAAAAAATAGTTAAAAGATAAGAGGATTTTTTTATAACTTGGTTAGCCTCTTGTTTGTATATTATTTGTTAAATATTAATTATATCGAAATTAATAATTATAAAATTATTAATTATAAAAATTAAATAATAGATTAAGTAATTATTAAAAGTAATATATATAAATTATATACATATTTTAAAGTAATAAAAATATAACCAATTATAGTACACGAAGAAAAATAATATTTAAAATATTACTATATTTTTTAAATTTTGCGGACTATTAGAAAAAATTCTACAAATTTTATTAGACAATATGGTAAAAATTATTACAACTTCTAGAAATATTTAGTATGTATGTATTTATATCTCCCAGAAAACATAATACATTTTACCATACTGTCTAATAAAGTTTTTAGTTTGTTCTCCGAGAAATCTAGAAAATATATGGTAGAATTTTTGAATATTACTTTTCTTCTTGTAGAAAGAGAAAAGTAACGCGTGAAACGAACACGTAATAACTTCGTAAATTTTCGTAAATGATACATATAGATAGCGACACCAGTCACAGGGTTCGCAAAATTATGGATCTGCGGAACAATTCGTTAGACCCATTTGGCTATCGATAAGTTTCGACCCCTTAGTTGAAGATGTCGCAACGGTCACAACCGGCTAGCTGGTAGTACTGATACGCGCGAGTCGGATGCTGCGCCGCTACTCTTTCCGCGCAGTTGAAATTTTATTTTCACCGATTTCGTTTTATAGGGAAAAATGTCGATTCTAAAAAAGCATGCATTATCTATTTAATTAACTTTGAAAAATGTATGTAAACATAAACATTCGAATAGGAAAATAAGAAAACATAAACTTGAGTTATAAAAACGAGATAACATATATTTTGGATTTTTCTCAAAATTCACAATGTTTACATATATTAATGTCTTTTTCGCTGTTATTTTAATATATAATAACAAGATATTTTGTTTTGCCTCCTTGGGTCAGTTTTAGCAACGACGCCGACATTTTTTCAGTGCACGAAAAGTTTTTCCTGCGTCTGGGACTTCATTTTTGTATGTGTTTATGTGATTCCCGCCCGATTTGCCTGCTGTTTTGCTATCCTGCTTGCTGCTTTCTGCCAACCGCTAGCCGCTTGCTTCCGACCGATGACTGCTGCCTAGTGGATAGCTGTAAGTCCATTTGAAATTGTAATTACGTCTGTTAAGGCGAGCTTTGTTCGTTCTCGTTTGGTAATGTTCGGCTCCACGACGATTCCTGCCATTATTGCACACCATCCCCCGAAACAATCTATCTCTTTCTCAATGAACTGATGTTAATATTCTAATAACATAGTAAATTTACCACCCTTAAACGATTTAAATTACAGTAAATTTATCAATTCTTAAACATTTATTTTAAAAATAAATGTTATTGATTATTGATTACTAAGCCAAATACAGAATAAAGCTTTGTATACAGAATATATACAGAATATATACAATACAGAATATACTTTGGAATGTGTAACTAATTAGTTTAAAATTCTGTAAAATATTTCTAATATTTATTTTTAATGATAAATTACATTTTAAGAACTTTAGATGTGTTCATAACGTAAAATTTGTGATACGTATTCACATATTTTAGTAACAATAGTTAGTAATTATTCGAGTTATCCCCCCCCCCGTATGAAAAGTTATATTGTTTTCGTGTGACAAAATATGTAAAATGATACTCATTTTCAAGGAATTGCAAGAAAGAGTTCATAAAAGTACTTTCCTTCTAAACTTTCTACCGCCACTAGTATAATTATAATTGCACTGACCTTTGGTTGCTCTTTAATTTTAACCCCGAAACCAACAAGTGAATTCAACATTAAATCATATCCGCGTAGGTTGAATCGTCGTGTGTTAAAACATTAAAGAATAACTCGTTTAATTATCATAATTGTACTATTCCCATTTGTTATTGCTTTATACATTATTAAGTACGTATAGAACACCCACTTATTAAAAACACTATTTCGCGAGCGATTCAATTACCCAAGTAATATAAAATATTAAATGTTACACAAGTATTTTATGATGATTTTATTAATAATAGAATTAGTCATAAAATTTTCAAAGCTATATATGAAATATTATAGACGGCCCCTAAAAATGCAACCAGTTCTACATCTTTGTTAAAGAAGTAATCGGCAATAGGAGATTTACCTCGAAAATACAAACGTAAAGTAAAACATTGTAATGCTATAATCTTAAAATGTAGATTATACAAATTATTATTTTATATTAAAGAGTATTTAATTGTATATTCAATCAAATATATAAAAAATATTATTTAAAAATTATTAAGCAATTTTTGGTTAAAATAAAATTTCTATGTGAAAGGTTATAAAAATAATGTAAAATTATTATCAAAATGATGTACTGGTTTTTTAAATTTATTTTAATATATCTTTCTAAAATACATTAAAATTGCTTCAAGAAATATGGAAGTGAATCAATTAATATAAATTAATAATGAATAATTTCTTTATATCAAAATATAAATGTTGTTGCAATAACAGAAAATTTGCACACATTATGTAATACATAAAATTCATAAATATTATATTGTGAAAGTTAAAGAAAAAGACATTGATCGCAAAAAGTGAGATTAATATACTGGTGCATAGCATACAGGAGGAGTGCTTAAATAACAATATACATACATTATTATATTTACTTAAAAACTTGTTTATTCGTTTTACGAATGATTATAATAAACTATGTATAAAATCTTGAACCAAACGGAGTCTCGTAAGTATTTAAACAGAAATTGGTTGCATATCGTATTACAATAATTTAGTTTGACATTATATTATATTTCATTTAAAAAGTATAACATTTTTGATATGTAATAGAAAAAAATTATAATTTCGTATAAAGAATGCAGTAAGTAATCAAACATTCGACTCAAATATTTGCACACATTGCATTATAAAAATGCAATTACTTAATTTAAGAGAAAGAAAAATATAAAGTAATTAAAATACATATAAAAACCAAAAGTGAAACTAAACAATTTATATGTACAAACAGTTTCAAACCAACAATGAAAGTCTTAGCAATGTGCAAAAATAATAATAACACACACATACAAACATATAAACAAGTAACATTCTCGCAAGTAAATAAAAAGTTACATTAAAAAAACAATAAAACAAATAATTTGGTTGAAAATGAAATTGAAAAAATAGTTATTTCTAAAAATATTGATTAATAAATCAGAATATATATAAACAAGATTTTGCTTAAAAATCGCCGATAACAATATAACAATAACGATATCATATAAAAACGCAATACTTTCAATTGCACAAATGATCAAAATGGCATCACGCTAAAATTATTAAAATTCATCAATCCACACCGGATGAGCTAAGACAGAGCTTGAATATTAAGATATTCTCGAGTGGAAACATGTAGTGTAAGTAGTACGAAAGTAAATCTTTCCACTAAGCTTCGTCGAGAAGAAAATTGCTGGTTTTTTAATATTCCATGGCATGAATCGAAACTGCAATCAAGTGAAATTAAAGAAGTGCCGGTTTAGCCTTGCGATAGCTATTTGGTTTTGATGATAGAATCTCGAACTTTTTGCTAAAAACAAAAAAATAATTAATAAATGTATTTATAATTCAGTTTCTTATAAATATCATGTTAAAAAGTAGGGGTAATAAGGAGTAAAGGGTGAAATATTATAAACAGCATAAAATTAAAAGCAATATAAATAATCTAAAATAAATAATTTTATTTCAGAAAAAATAGTAGTTTCAGTTTTTAGTTAAAATCTATTAATATACTGATATGCAATCTTCTAGTTTTTTTTAAAAAGTATAAAAAAATTGAGATACAAATTTTATCTCAATGTTTTAATAATTATGGAGTAACGATGAAAAAATATCTATAATTCTTGTTTACACAGCAATTCAAGGACATTAAAACACATAAACATAAGAATTACTGTTTTCAATAGAAAGAAATTCTATTTTATTAGTTTGTTTTCAAGGTAAAGTGGGAAAGTTTCCTGTTAAAACCAGTGATTTTTATGTTTATATTTTTTTAATATCATTGTATTACTGTTTAAATAACAGTTATTATATACGATATATTTTTCAGTGTAAAGTTTTAATTTATACTTTTCTGTAATATTACAGAGAGAAAGATAAATTGAAAACTCTAAAAATAGAAATAAAGTTATGATAAATAAATTTAACAACATATTCTCAAACCGCAACGAGAATCAAATTAGATGAAAGGATTTTTTTGTAAACATAACTACATATGTACCTAAAATATTTTTCTATTAAAATTTAAAGATTTTCTGTAAAACACACTAATTGTGTTTAGCCTTTAATGACAATTTAAGTACAACATTTTTATAAACTATTTCAAAAATATTTTCAACTTCCATAATAATAATTATAAACAATATATATATACATAGACTAGAAAAAACCAATATTTATAGAAATTCCATACTATTTAATTTACTGCTAAATATGATTATATAATTGATCATAAAATTTGATAAGTGTATTACTATTTCTATGGTTTTTAAACGTATTAATTAGTTAGTATTAAACTTTTTAAATGTAAGAAAAGACGTGGAAAGATGCAATTAATAAGAGAAACGAAACCGTTCAGTTAAATGCATATTTTATGCTAAATGAACTCGCAAGACAAGAAATTATTCATATACGCGATAGTAAAATGTACTTCGATTTTAACATAATTAAATACAATATAATTTTATCTGTGAATGCATGACATTCACCTTAACTTAGATATTAAGAAAAACATGAAATATGTGTGAACTGCTACTCCAAAGTATCGCTACCATTTTAATGAAAAAATTACTCTTTAATTAAGAAAATTAATGTTGTTACTGATTTTTAAATAATTAAAAACATGTACATTCTGAATTTTATGACAATGAGTGTAAAACTGACGGGATTTCATATATATATACGGATAATATTAAGTAATAGATATAAATATGATAATTGTCTCACAAATATCTAACATTACAACTAAATAGAACATTAGAAAGCCGTAAGAGACTTTCGCTACAATCTTAGAATTGCGTTGGCCGCGAAACCACGAAGACATAATTAACCAACCTTTACCTTTAAAACTAATAAAGTCAAGGTTAATAATTATAGAGTTCATATTAGTATTCAATGAAATATAATGTTAATTAATTTATTTATTGTTACAGTATAAATAAACATTCTATTACCGATTTTACGGAAGTTATCTGCTGGATAATGTTGGTATACGCGTACTTAATATAATATTAATAAAAAATACTAAGAAGAAATAAAAGTAAAAACATTAGAATTGAAGTGAAATTATAATAAAATAATAGTTCACTTCATACATAATTTTAGATTGTAAAGAATATATTTTGATTATTCAGCAGTTATTTTCAATTGAATTTTTATATACTTTCACTGTTGTAGGAAATTTCTTTTAATAACTAAAGAATCACATAAATCATATGTGACTTTATTAGCTACACTATTTATATCAATCACCATATAATACGATATTTAATCCTACTACATCATTTTGCTTGCAGTATTTCTGGAGTATATAATAATAAATTCTATATGAATTACTCATAGAAGTATTATGTGCTAATACAATATTAAACACTACATCTCAGCCATAAAAGAATGCTAAATAATTATATTTTCTAAACAGTTTAAGTATGAAAACTTTTTTGGAAACAGATAATCTAATATACGCTCAGAAAAATATTTTATTATGTACAAATAAATAGTTCGGTTGGATACATTTCGCGTTTTTTGAATATTACTTGCATGAAATTTGGATACCGTCTGGATATGCAGTCTGTATACAGTTTGGATATACAGTCTGGATACAGTCTGTATAGCAATCCTTATACAGACTATACAGAATCTATCCAGACTGTATATTCAGACTGTATCCAGATCACTTCCAACGTCTGGTAAGACATAATCCAGAGTATTGCCAGACTGATCATCCAGACGATATCCATACTCGATCCAGATTATTCTTTTCTACTCGGGTATATAAATATAAGTTTCTAAGCTAAGTTCCACCTATTAAGACATTTTTTTGTATTTTAACTGATTTTGAAAAAATGATAAAATCAACCAAAACTGCTATCAAAAAAAGAAGTTTAAATGAAGAAAACATTTTTTTTGAAAACAAACTGAGCTTGGGGATGAACATTTTGTTTTATATTTTTCTTCTGCAAATCGTATTTTACGTATATACATAATGAGTTTCTGAGCATCCCTTTACGCGTATATATATATGATTTTTGTTGCATCTTGGCTATTAAAGCTTTATTTAAACTTTTTCACATAATCAGACTATTCATGTCATCAGTTAAGTACGTATTGACACACGGAAAAAAAATAATTATATTAATTAATATCTCAAATACTACATAAGGTGGCAAATGATAATAGGAAAGCAATTAAATAAATGCTACTACTCTAGATAATGAATTCTTTAATTTTTGAAAGTATATTCATGCAGTACCAGTAAAGCTAGTAATTTGTATAATTCATTTTTCTCGTTGTATATATATTTATAT
>JABFPK010002078.1:0-10617 GCA_022817445.1 Habroteleia sp. ZL-2020
GCGTCGTGCGAGCGCAGGGGGCGGCTCGTTATCGATGCCGGCGGCAGCGATGGGGTTGCGTTCGCGATGGATCAAACGGGACAGTGATAGGTCGCGAGCGCAGCCACCCACGCTCCGCGCTTAATGACAGTTATGGGTGTAAACAGCCGTGACGTTGGCTGTGCACGAGAGTCGTTAAGGTCGACCCCCCGGCGCGATCGCCATTCACAGAACGAGTTTCGAGAACGAGAACTACTGGACGTACCAGATTCGACCGTGTCGTTAGTGCCCGTTCCGACCTGTCCCTTATCCCCGAGCGTTGCAGGCCGAGCGCCTCGCTCGCAACGCGAGCACTTATCTAAATGCGATCGTGCATTTTCGGCCACTTCCGTGTAGTCCGCCGTGGTTAATGGTACGTGCATGATCGCCGAGATCCCTCAAATATTTTAATCGTTCACGATTGCGCATTTTTCATCATTTGCGCGGCTTCCGCGGCATTTATCACCGCGCAAGAAATGTTTGCCGTTGTAATTTGAGCGCAATCTCTTTAAAATATATATTATTCATACCTTAAAGATGGATATCGGTTTACGTTGATTGTTCATTCGTTTGAGGATAACGCAAATTTATTGTCAAATTTATTCTTAATTAAACGGCACTCTCTTAGGATTTGCGAACAGACGATGCTTGTGTGCCCTGGTAGAAATGAAATCGGGTTGGCCACATTGCAAACGTGGCCCTGGACAGGATGAAACGAGGCAAACGGGACGACAGTTTTCCTGGTCGGGCCCGCACTAGGTTCATAACAAATAACATACAACGCCCCGAAACCGCATGTATCGCCGGGCAATATAATGGCCCCGAGCAGGAATGCCCTATAAAGGGCCTTGTTATGGATTTACTTAAGGGGCCATGGCTGAAAACCTTCAGATAATCATAAGACGGTTAACTACGAGTAATTTGAAGCAAATAAAATTATCCTACCGGGCCCATCTTAGGGCCAAACGTGGTTGAGAAAATATGCTTCCCCATGGGGGCCATTCTCATGACCGGCGTTACATTTTTAGCCAGGTCTAAATTTCTACTATGGTATTTTTCGGTGATGCGGCATGGAATCGGAATGGTAATAGGTATTATTTCGCTCGATTGCGAATTGATTATTATTTTTCAGTGATAAACACGAAAATTGCGGGCAATTTTTTGACCCAATTTCGTTGCTGAACCGACATGTTTGTGTGTTAAAAAATAAATGAATATTAATTTGTGACTGATGAAATGTAAGGGAATTAAAAAGAGCATTTGTGAGGCGAATTTGGACATTGTAATTATTGCAATTTAATAAAATATTGTGTTTATTAATGCTATCGGGCTATTCGATTGGAAAATTCTTAGTAGACCTTTTTATCATAGGTTACTGGAATTAACCCTAGAACGGTAACGTATTTTTAGCTTACAAGGATGACAGCTCGCACGGAAAAACGAGAACAAGCTTAAATAGGGCTGTTTGAAAATTGATTTTATATGTTTTGTTTTTATTTTAGTCAAAGTTATATCGAATGCCGACTATTAATTGAATTAAATCTTTTGCTTTTGACATAAAGTTTGTTTAACTGAAAAAAAAAAATCGTTCAATTTTTTGATTTATTTTTGTCTGGCGATAGTGTATGGAGACAAGAATTTTTCGTGTTTATATATTGAAAATAATTTTTAAACATTTAAACCTGAATAAATGTAATGCGAACCATAAGAACATGATTTAAAGTTTATTACACCATTTATCATTACGTTACATTCTGATAAACCATATCTAGGCGCTTTCTGCAAGACGTTTTAAATTTATCTTAATGGCATTTTCTTCGAGAAAATAATTTTGCGGTCTTGAAAATTAATACGTAATTTATGGCACGCGATTAAAGGAGCAAATTTTATGTGCTAGATTTTGTGAATTTATTATGAAAATGTTTTAGCATTGCAAGTTTATAATTCTAATGAAGAATGCGCACATTTGATCAATTTTATTTACTCTGAAAACTTGAACAATTTTCGACTCGCGTTTTGTTTTCATTTTTTCAGCGATTGCCGTAATTTGCAATTTCCTTTTCAAAAAAGGTTTTTCTTTGAATGATGAAATAAAGCTTGGTATAAAGAAATGCGGAACGGGACTAGCTGTGATATCCAAGCTGGGGAAAATCCGCCAACGAGGGGTAATAATTGAATATAAAACCAGGCGGAACGCGTAGTTCCGACTCAAAAGCTCTATTTTGAATAAGTGGTCGAACAAATTCCACCGAGAGTGCACCGCAAAATACCAAATGACCGAAATGCCTAAAACCAATAGCAATCGCGAATATTTATGTACACTATATGTCGCGTATATGGCTTTCGTATGAAATATTATGGTCAATGTCGCAAACGAGATTCGTAAAAATGTCGATTCGACGTGAAATACAGTACAAATACCAGCAAATTGTGTGCTTTGAAACAACCGGGTTTCGATAATTTTTAACGAGTTATCAGTTTATGATTGAGGTGATGCAAATAATTGGCAATAAATGCGAATTGATAAAGTAACATACGCAAATCCAGAATCGGAATGATATACGACGTCACTGCAACTGCATTATCTTATTAATTACTAACAATCGATCACGATATTTTTATTCATTTAAACACATGCAAATTTATTGATTTCAGAGTGATTATTTCAGTCGGAAATAATTTTACAAAATACCTTTTCCCACGTTCTATTTATTGATTTAAATGAATTTCGCATTATTTATATTTAGATTTATATGTGGAGTAATATTTATATATATATATCTTTACTTTTCAATATTTATATCAAACGTTTCATGCCATATTCGAGAATTATTAAACACAAATTTATAATAATAATAATAATAATAATGAGAATGTTTTTTCAAATTGCATATGTTCATCAAAAGCAGTTAATTAATTCAAACCTTTGCACCTGTTTAAAACATTTTAAACGGAATCTATTAAATTTCATTTAATTGCTTTATGAAATCCATATATCATTGAGATACGTGATAATTTTATTAATTGCTAACGTGAAGCTTTATTTCGACGGCTTTAATTTAATTTCAAGTAGCTTTATATGTATTGATATAACGTAGGAAGGCGGAATATAAAAAATAAATAAGTAAATAAAGCAAGCAAAATGAATAAAATTAAGTGAAATAAAACTCAAAGACTGACGAGCCTTTCAGACAATTTTTCTCGCAAAACAAGTGATTTATTCGTTTGAATAAACACTAAGAACAAATCAAGTTATAACTGAAAGACGCGTTTAAATCCGCGAGCACAATTTTTATTTGATAGCCGAATGGAATAGTGAAACTGTTATTATAAACTAGTAGTTCTTTGCGTTGCCAAATTAATTTCGACTCGACGTTTTTGAATCGTAGTCCCACGGTCGATTTATATTCCATTATTTTAACAATATGTTTAATTACGCGCGTTTTTTGACAAATATACAAAGTGTATTTTACAGAAAAACAGATTCGTGAGTTGTTGAGCAAAAAATGCACTTTAAATTTACACTTTTAAGAGAGAAGCTTAAAATAATGGATTGGGAGAGAACGCAAACAAATCGACGAAAGGGAAAATAGCTAAAATGTTGTTCGACTGGTTTGAAAATTGTGTAAGACAATGCGTCTTAAGGTGATGCCGAAAGCGAAATTATCGGCATTACAGATTTTCTAAATTTTCTAAAAAACTTGAGCGCCATTTTCTCAATTTTTTTATACGTTCCGAAGTAAAAATATTATAATTCTGATACGAAATAAAAGTAAGGGGTGTCATTTCGTTTGCGAGGTGAGAAAAAAACAAAATTACATCTATTGTCATCCGATTGTGAAACAAATAACTTTTTATACATATAAATAATCTCCCATACAAACAGAATGGCGCTCAAGTCCAAATGAAAACAAATATTTAAGAATATTATTTTTATTGCAAAAAACACTAACTCCGTGACTATAAAACTTCGACATCACCCTAAGGTGAAACGCCAGATCTAATGTCACGGAGTTAGCGTGTTTTTAATTATTTCTTTCACAATAATGAATTAATGTTTCTAATCAATTTTATTCGATTCTTTATAAGTGGGAGAAATATATGCATATATTATATACAATGCATGCATTGTACGGTTATATTAGTTTTTCAATAGTTACAATGATTTTTTGAAATAATTCAATCTACTTGTTATGAATAACAATTTCCCAAATTGATAAAATCGCGTGAATATAATAATAAACACTAATGCATTCTCATTTGAATATTATTTAAAATAATACTAATTCTAGTGAAATCGATTGATATCTCACCTTAGTCTACAGTGACGGAGTTAGTGTATTTTTAAATATTACTCAAAATATTTTGAATTAATTTCTGCAATTGATTCATCCGATGCTTGCAACGTGGGAGAATTTTATAAATAAATAAAATTTAAATTTCATTGAAAATTGTGTCACCGAGGTCAAAACTTTGCATACAAATTTAATTTGATTCATTTAAAAAATTCTCCCACGTTGCAAAAATCGGACGAATCCATTTCAACTGTTAATTCATTATTTTTTTCAATACAAACAAAGAATTCCCTAATCTAGTAACGAACGCTTCAAGCGTCGCCTCAAAGCAATTATTGTTATTACCAATTTCAAGCGCAGCATCGCGCATGGTTTTTCGGGCGAAGGTTATAATGCATTCAAATATTTTGCGAGAAGTTTCTTTCAAGTTGGACGTTTTTGTGCCGCGGCACACAAAAGGTATGTTCTTGGTACACGAGTTTTCGCTTTTTGCAAAATAGTTTGAAAGGACCTTTTAAACTTGAGCCCAAAAAGCTGCGAAATATCGATAGGCATTAAAATCATAACGGAGAGTCTCGAAATCTCGGTCTTGCGAGGTAAAAGCATACGGGACGTTGTACTTGAGTGAGCATCGAGTCGAGCAACGATAAGATAGGTTAAATAAATAATTTAGTCGGCCAGCCGTTAGCCTGTCCGGCGGGTTAGGGGCATTGATAACCTCGCCCCGTCTTCGTTCAACTTTCTCCGTCTCCGTTGGCGTGTAAGTTCTCTCCGCGTTTATCTGCAATCTATCGTCCCAGATTGCTGCGGCGGGGGATGCGCAAAAAAGCATGGACGCCGCCAAGCGGCTATTGTGCCGAAGGTAAAGGTAGCCGATAAAGAGGGAAAGCACGAGCGGCGACGACACGGGAGGGAGCGGGACGGGAGACGCAAGGGCCCCGGCTCAAATTCATCCGATAGCGGTCGGAAATGAAACGCTTTCATTCTGCGCATTTTGAGCATTTCTCCAACTCGCAACAACAACTTTTATTGTAGCAAAGTCCGGTCGGCGAATGGCGCGCCAATTGTTTAAAGGCGTGGTGATAAAGGGAATCATTGTTCCTTTTTCCACGTGGCGCGGACAAAAATGCGACGAGCGGAGTGAAAAGGGCGTTTTTTGCTTGCAAATGCGGCAAAAACAACGTCAACTAATTGTTTGAAGGTGCCATGGCTTGGGAGCCGGCGAACCGAGCGGGGATTGTTTGCTTTGTGAATTGCATTTTCTAACGTTTTCATCGTTCGATAATGTGCTTCTTTATGGTGTTTGGCGAAGGAACGTTATAATTTCTCTTGGCAAAGAGCTCGGGGAACGGTTACTGAGGTTTCAATAATCGAAGATGTCGTTTCGATACGAGTATCGTGTACTTATGATTGGCTACGTCTTAGTTATACCGTAAGTAGCGTTTCTGGCCTTTGACGATTAATGTTATCCGACGTACCGTGTAACATTAATTACGTTCGCGCGTGTCAATAAGGAAGTGCACTTAATAACTCGACGCGCGAATAATTTCGTTCTTTTTCTGAACGTTATGTTCGATTTTCGCTTCAGAAAACATTCTGTTGGAGTTGAATAACTTTATTGATACAACAACGTCGAAATTTGTGCAAAAAATCAAACGAGATTGGTCAGGGAGAATTTGTGACCGGGCTGAATCAGGGCCCAGACAGGGCAATGCTGTTTCCAGACAGGGTCCAGATTGGGCATACCATTTCTCTGTCAAATCTTAGAGTTAGGGAATGTTAATCTTATCTGGCCCTTATCAGTCATTCCACCAAACGGGATTGCCAGATCGGGCCCAGACAGGGCAGCCCTGTTGCCAGGCAGGGTCCAGATTGGGCATACCATTTATCTGTCAAATCTTAGATTTAGGGAATGCTAGCCTTATCTGGCCCGGACCAGGTATTCCACCAAACGGGATTGCCAGATCATGGCCTTGGCTACATTCAGCGTTATACCATCGGGTCCATGTTAGAATATCTGAACAAGATTCTACCAGGATTTCCTTTAGAAGGGAATCCATACATGGTCCTGACCTGGTCCTGAACGGGCATACATTGGTGTGGAATGCCATAATTATGCCAGACCAAGACCCGATTTCAAACATAGCTTGTCATATTAAAGTTCTACTTTAATATGACATATTTTGGAATTGGGGAAGCTAGCCTTATTTGGCCCCGACCAGGCATTTCACCGAACGGGATTGCCAGATCAGGACCCTAACAGCATTCCCTTTAGAAGGAAATCCATACATAGTGCTGACCTGGTCCTGAAGGGGCATATATTGATATAGAATGTCATGGCTATGCCAGACCAGGGCCCGATTTCAAACATGGCATGCCACATTATAATTCTACTTGGGCATAATCATACTGTATAATAAAAACATATACCGGAAAATTATCTAATAAAATTATTTTTATTAAATAATTTTAATTATCTAATTGCGATATGAAGGTTTCTCACTACTGAATAAATATTACGAAATAACGGAGCAATCTGTTTTTGTTTCTTAAATAACAATTTTCATTAAATAACACAAGAAGTACTTAATAAAATTATCATCAAAAACAAATTTTATATTATCAAAGTTTATTAATGAAACCATTATGAATCTCGTTATATTGTACAGAAATTTCCAAAATTACTGTTCATCGATTTTCATTTACTAAGTGGAGCTTTCAACCAGTTTCCGATAAAGACTTCTACTAGAAGAGTCATCCATAAAATTAATTATGTAGAAACAAAATTATACATTGTATACCAACAACAAACATTTACTTTTGGACTTTTACAAAGTTTAAATCGAAAATGAAGTTCACTCTGAAATATCATATATTGGCGAAGTTCGTGTTTGGAGGATGTCGTTCGGTGAATGAAGATGGATACCGGGAGTATTGGTATCCTAATACTTGGTCGTCGACTGAATGGCGAGCTTAATAGAGCCTTAGCGCATACCCATGAAATTATCGACGAAATTGCTGTTCGCGTTTCGCGGATACGTAGGTGTATCAAGCACGATAATTTTCCGTGTCGTGTCTCGCGTCACACTTTGCAGGGTAATCATGAATTATCGCTTTTGGAATACCTCAACCCACTTCGGACAAAAAAAGACACACACACACACATTGATCAGTCTTACAAAATCGAAATCTTGCCCTCGGACAATTTCACACACTTCTCATTTCTATTTTAAAAATTCAAACCATAAAGATTCCTAAGACGGAGAAAAATAGGTTTTTGGGCTAATACAAAATTTATATCGGGAGGGGATTTAAGAAAAATATGTGAATGAAAAATTGAAACAAAATTTTTTTATAACTATCTCAGTTTGTGTTCCAAAAACCTGAAATCTGAGCATCTGAATTTGGCGAAAATTTTTTGTTTCCATTTTGCACTTTGTGAATACCGTTTTCTTCTTTCACATCAGGGATGTCATATATATTGAATTTTGCGAGATCTGAAACATTAAGTTTTTTGGTCCCTAAAAATAAGAAGGTCCCATCCTGCAAAAATTTTCAATTCTAAGTCGGATTTTAGAATTAAAAAATTTCTTTTCAAACACTCATTCAAAAATAAAAGTATTTATATTATTCTGATGTAGAATTTAATTTTCTACGTGAAACACTTCATTTTATAAAGATTGGAGTAATAGTATTAGTACAATCCGTGTTTATCTGTTTTAAAAATGCTTATTTTTCGATAGCATTTTTCAGGCAATTTAAAAAAAATTTTCAAATTCAGCATAGATGCAAAAGAAATGTCTTATATTAATGGAGGAATGCTCCGAAACTTATTTATGCAAATAAAATACGACTTGCGGTAGCAAATTAAAAAAAAATTTTTCCATCTTATATCTCAGTTTGTGTTCCAAAAACCTGAAATCTGGGCACCTGAAATTGGTGAAAATTGTTTGTCTCCATTTTGCACTTTGAATACCGTTTTTTACCTTCTTTCACATCAAGAATGTCATATATATTGAATTTTACGAGATCTGAAACATTAATTTTTTTGGTCCCTAAAATTAAGAAGGTCCCATCCTGCAAAAATTTGTTATTTTTAGTACGATTTCAGAAATAATAATTTTAATTTTCTTCAAACTCATATCCAAACATAGAACTATCTATATTTTTCTGATGCAGAATTAAAATCTCTACAAGATATGTCTCATTGGATAAAAATTAGATGAATAGTATTAGCACAATCCGAGTTTTTCTGTTTTAAAAATTCTTATTTTTCAATAGCATTTTTCGGGTATTTTTAAAAAAAATTTCAAATTCCGTCAAGATACAAAAAAATGTCTTATACAGGTGGAGGCATGCTCAGAAAATTATTTATGCAAATAAAATACAATTTTCAGTAGCAAATTGAAAAAAAATCAACGTTATTATTCATACTACAGTAAATTTCATATTAGGAACTTTACTCCTTCATTATCATTTCAATTTCAGTGCTGTTAACATAAACTGACCTATATATTTAGTTGCTCAGCTTTCGATGGGACTGGGTGCGTACTTTTTAATATTTCCAATAAAATGAAAATAAATAAAAGCTTTTTTGTTTAAGCTAATAATAAATGATAAATAATAAAGCTCGTTTCCGGGAACGCAGCAACACCAAATTGAAGCTAATTCGAACACAACACCGATGGAATATGACCTTTTTGTAACATTTTGTTAAAAATATTTCGTGAATAATATTGTAAGGCTGAAGATCCTCAAGATTAACGTCATGAACGTGGTTAGACGACAAAAGCCTTATTAGAGTGCTACTTATGAAACGCAGACGACGGCTGGTGCACTCGTTAGGACAAATTAGTAGGAGAAACGACCCTCGGGCTAATAAGCCGCGACGTGCGTGTCAAAACGTCAAATACAAGGTCTTGCCGTAGTTTCGTAGATGCGGTTTTTAGAATAAAATGACGTAAGTGGCGCGATGCGTGTAATTAGGCCATGGTATCATCCTTTCTTATCCACAAATATTCTCAAACGGCTGTTTTGCTTCTCGTTGTTTATAATGTAGACAACGATAAAACCAGACAATTAATGTAGCGTACGAGCTCGTAACGCGTGTCAAAATCTTTTACAAACGTCCAATAAATTCGCCGGATCTTTCCCGTTACATTTTTGACAGACTTCGGCAATGTTTTTGCGATTAGACAACGACGTTTTAATGATCTAGGGAAGGGAAATTTAATATCAACTGAAGGCGCCCAGGGTTACGCTTTTTTTGGCCATAAAACTGCATTTGGATTAAATTTAAATAGAGCAACTGCATTTTATTAGATTTTAAATAGGATGTAAGACGTTACTAAATTTAGAATGTGATTTAGCGTGCGTAATTAGAGTCAACTGTATCAAATGTAACTTCGACTGGAGGACGCAGTCAGTGAATCTGTTCATATATTTATTTAGATTTGCTAATTTTAGGCCCCGCTTTAGGAAGCTCCAAGCAGATAGGAAATTAATCTGTTTTCGGTTAGCGTATAAAACCATTATGATAATTATTTTGCAGTAATGCAACATTATTCAAACACGAAACATGTTTCGAACAATTATAAATATTTAATCAATTTCAATCTCTTCGGAAAATATTAATTGGCCACGTTATTTATTTTCAAATATTTACACGTATATTCCAAATATTCGAAACAGGTTGCACTGTAGTTTCATTAAAAATATATAACTTTCCCGACTCGCATTTCAGAATATAAATATCAGTCAAAATTTGAAAAATATCTTCGGTACAACTATCCACAAGTAATCTGCCCAGCGCTGCAAAAATTTTAGCAATTCAAAATTCAGACCTCGTCCGACGTATCTTTCCATCTTATAAGATTGGAATAATCTTGCATGTGCAATAAAAATCACATAACTGCAGTTAAACCTGCTACATAGATCCCAATTATCATTCTGAACAAAGCCCCGTCTAAATTCCAACCAAAATGTAATCAATGCTCCAACTTTTGTGCAAGTTTTTTAAACCATAAGTCTATCGCGACGCGACATTTTTCAAATTTTTTATACCCGCCGTTCTCAAAGTTCGGTAATATTGCCAATACCCTTTTTCCTTATAAAAGTAAAAAGGTGAACGACAAAAGAAGCAGCGTGACCGTCGTTCGTTTTATTCAAAATAACAAATTTTAACGCAGTTTTTGTCACCCTTCAAGCAGCTTAGAGACTCGATGCAAGAAGCAAGTCGAACCAATATATATAAAAAGAAATCATTACCGCGGTAGATTTTAAGACAACCTGACAGAATTAACCC
>JABFPK010002079.1:0-10616 GCA_022817445.1 Habroteleia sp. ZL-2020
GATATTAACACGTTTTCACGTTTTTCTATTTATTGAAATTCCACAATTTGCAGTACTGAAAAATTAATTATTTTGTAATTATTAAGGTTATTTGATGTCATATCGGAGTCTTTTTCTATATCTTACACGTTTGACCTAAGAAACTTCAGAAAATACATTTAAGAAATTAATCGTTCGTAAATGAAACGATCAAAGTAGGCTGGAAAAGTTGTCAAAACAACAGATGTTCAATCCCTCAATCCCATTACATCTCAATAGACTGAACACTAAAATCATTACAAAGGTTATATTTTGAACTTTGACCTGCCGTTTTATTGTTTTGTCCAGACGTTCTCTTTTTCTTTAAAATACTCAACGGATCATCACAAGAACAAGTGTCTTAATTAAAAAGAAATTTTAATAGATAATTGCCAGATGCTTTTTGTCTCATAGAGACTTTTTATCAATAAATTCTTTCTCCGATGACATAATACATACAATAACTTTTATTTGTTGGCGTTTCATCTTGATTTACAATTAATGTTAACAATTTATTAATTAAAATAATAGATATATACATCAAATTAAAACATTTTTTACGTGTAATGATTTAGATAAATAGAAAAATATTAAAATGATTTTAATATAAGTAGAAAAATGTATATGTTTATATGATTGTATGCAGGGACAACATTTTATTTTATTTGATATTTAATTATAATATTTGCTAAATGATATCTTATGGAAATTTTATTTTAATTGTGCAGTTTGTTTTTAGATCTGCGCTAAGAATTCTTCAATACAATTTGATTAATAATAAAACTGGAATCAATGTCCATATACTATTCTATTTAACTAATAAAATCAAAGA
Organism: Habroteleia sp. ZL-2020; assembly: GCA_022817445.1. NCBI lineage: Eukaryota > Metazoa > Arthropoda > Insecta > Hymenoptera > Scelionidae > Habroteleia > Habroteleia sp. ZL-2020. The sequence continues at coordinate 851 of JABFPK010002079.1, forward strand.
TATTTTTAATTTAGTTCCATTTCCATATAATTTCATATTTTAAACCTTTAATAACTGCGGATATAGAGTTATAGTAACACTTTTATACAATTTAAAATAAAGTCATCAAGAAAATATTCTGAACTCTTTTAATTTTAATTTTTAATTTTCACCGAAACTTGTATCAATTTTGTAATACCCTAATATATCTAGAACAGATTTTAAATGTTTCAATAAAATATATTCAAAACCTCTTTCCTTTAGTAATCTATAAAAATATTTATTAATGCACTTGAAAATCTTTGTTTTCCTTGAGCAATTCTAAAGTTCCTGAAGTTATGTTCATAATCAAATCATATAAAATGAGATGAAATTTGAGGATACCAATACATGTGTTGCAGTAAACAAAATTTAATTAAATATATAAGTGGGACTATGATATCGGTTGGAATGTGTATTGCTCACACGGATATTGTTCCGAAGATAAATGAAATGTTATCAACTAAATATAATATTAAATTGTATAAATGACGAAATTTCGAAGAAAGCAACTTCGCGTGGTTTGATTTGTTCTTTGTGGTCAAAAATATGTGAATAGATAATAAGTTATGCATGCTGAAATCGGTATAAAAATGTACGTTGTGGGAATATCTGTAGACAGGTAAAAATTTATTTTAAATGAATCAATCCTTTCTTGACCGAATTTAAAATGGCAAGTTATGGTATTAGAAACTAATATATTTTTTAAACGTTAAATGAATTTTAAATCAACGTTGCAATTATACTGACAACTTGTTATATTACAATTTATATTCAAACTCAAAACATTTATATAATTCAAATATTCTCTTTTTACAAATATCACAAATATTTTTAACTTCTTTACCTTGATATACCACTAATAAACCTTGTATAAAATATTCAATAACCACCAAATCTTGATTTATCTCATTAATTAATTATTATTATTTATTATCACCAATTATAAACAAATGCAAATATACCCAAAATGCATAAACTTAACTTCCCTTGTCAATTTACAATACTCAAACTAATATTCCTAAATTAATCAAAACTTACACTACGATATTCCTACACTAAACATCTTTAATTCAACATTGTACACTTAAATTATAAACATCAAAACTCAAAAATTAAATTAGCGTTTAAAAACACTTATTCAACGCTACCATTTCAAAATTCGTCCGCCATTATAACTCAATTTGAATAAACGTAATGTTTTCCGAACATTACGTTTATTTAACGTCGATTGGACATGCAATAAACGTTTCACCTTGCAAGTCCGGCGGGATTCGAGGCGAAAATTTGCGATCGTGAAGCAGTAATATTCGTTTCTCCGGTCAAAGTGGTATCGTCGTGGCTCGGCGAAGAGAAAAGTGAATCGAAGGGGTACCTAAGCGATACAAAAAATAAGACCGATAAGTCGAGTGCGTTTTATAATACACAAAGCTGAGTTTGAGCCGGGTCTCCCCTCGCCGGTCGGCGCGTTCGGGCTGTCCACTCCACTCATCTCGATATCCTGGCTCGCCAGTAGTTCGAGTTTCGTTGCGGGTACCCGGTTCAGTTGCTTAGTTGCGTTCGCGAGGCGTGGACGTGTACGCGAGACGACGACATGCGCCCGGGAATGCCGCATCGGTCCAGCGCGGATATATGAGTGTCGCGCGCCGGCTTTGTATGTGTGTGTGCATGTGCCCCGTGTGTATGCTCGCCTTTGACTTGACACGTGCGTGACCACGATGATCCTCACGCGTGGGCTTTGCCTCCTGATCCTGCTTCACTTTCGCGCTGCTATGAGCAACACCAGCACCTCAGCTCAGGTACTTAGAGCCTGAAAATTCCCATTTCGGCTAGTTTTAGTCGTTGTTTTAAACGTTGTGTTTTTTATCAATTGGTCCAAACAACGTTAAATGACCGTTTTCCAAAATTTTATGTTAAATTCAATGTTTAAAATAGCGTACGAAAATTCGTTTACGGAGGACAATTTTTAAGAGCTTGCGTACAAGACAGAGAATTTTTATTGGTCGGTAAATAATTGTAGGACATGAAATGAACTTTACTTATTGGTTTTCAACAAACATGATTATTATTTGTACGCCTCTTTTCCTTTGAGGATGTCACTGGTTACTCTTATCTTTTTTTTTTCGTTGGTTTCTAATGCAAATTTGTTTACTATTAATAAGGGATACATTTTTAGGTCAGTTTTCAGACGGAGGATCTTTTAGGTGATATTTGGAAAGGTTGTGGCTTTTTGAGAGATGAGTCTTTTGAAAAACATTATGTATTTTTATTGCAAGACGGTCTTTGTAGTCTCTTGATTAATTTCAGTTTTGTTTAAGATGTAAGATACTTCTTAATTTTTTCGAAACAAATTGTGAACACCTTGACAGAAATAATAATAATTAGTTTCCTTCGAAGGTGCGAGAAAATTATGTTAATTTTGGACATTTGGAAACGATAATGACAGTTCAAAGTCCTTGGAAGGTACACGCGACGACAAAACTAATAATAAAAACAATTTATTATCCGCGCATTATAAGCAATAATAATAATAGTAGCGTAGTTTGGTTTATTCGAGATTTGTAATTATCCTGGCGGAGGTTGCTTTAATTATAAAATGTTACCGTGGTTCATATGTAAATGAAAATACAATTAACATTTCTTCCTTTCAATTTATATTCCAAATAATTTTAATTTACTTTAACGACAATTTATAATTTGTTGAATCTCTTTTTTCTTAATACGATATGTCAGAGTGGATCTTCAAACCAACACAGTAGACACCAATTATAATTATCGACAATTTATCACTTCGCGTGAGGAAATGACAACAACTTAATGACAATTTTATTTTCATGTTTATCAAAAACACAAAACATTTTTATTATTTACGACGTAAAGATTTTCATGACAAATTGTCGTGATACTATAGTATCACTTTACTATATATTTGAACACATTAAACTTCTATCAATCAATTTAACGACAATCCAATAACACCGTATCAATTTAAAACTACTGTTCATAATTTTTCTCAAAAGATAGGAATTGTTAATAAATTGAATCAGCTGAAAAGTTCAAAACAGATAAATTTTACTATTCTATTTAATGTCTCGTCAATTAGTGCGCTTTATCTAAACAATTAATTAATTGATTCAATGTTGTAATGTTTCATCATTTGGTACAACGTGTCAAAAACCGGGACTCATTCACCTGGAACACTCATTACAATTTAATCGTCCATCAATAATATAAAATTTTATTATTAGTTACGTGTCGCTGATACGTCTTAATCTGACTCTTATCTGGTGCAGAAACGGCCGTTTAATTGATTAAACAGAACCCACTAAAAGCCGAAGTCGTCGTCAAAAACGATGATTATCACTCTCGGGAGAATTAGCATACGCAAGAACCAGCTTCCTATCGGATGTTCCACGCTTAATCGGATATTAGACGCCGTTGACGGCGCCGTGCAAAGCATCAATCATTCGCGCAATCGCGCAGTTATGCCGGAAATATTAATCGACGAAATACTTTATTTTGACGCTGATAAACGACGTCTGCGTTTCATTATGCAACGGGAAATATTTCCCTCGTTTGGCCTATCTATCAAAGATCGATAGACTGCTGATCATTTCAATCGAACAATCGTCAAGAATGCGGCGGATGTCGGCTGCCATTGCGCGCAGAAGTTGCACTGACCAATTTGACGAATTGAGAACAGGCAATGTGCGCCAGTAATTGATACGTCATCGATTCATAATCGATGATGCATCGCAAGCGAAGGAAAAGTCCCCTCGCAAAGTAAATCAGTTGTACCTAAAACATGAGAAAGTTCTGTTACTTTGGATTAGATGAATATGTTCAATTTTTCTATTTTGGCACCAGAATTTTGAAGTTAGGAACGAGTATTAAAACTATTTGAGAAGATGTTTTAATTTCACGTGAAATTAGTATTTTGTTTGATGTATTTATTGTAATATTATGTCATTGGTAATGTTCGGGGGAGTGGGGAATTATTTATTATTTATTGATGGTTAATAATAATTTTTGAGGTGTTATAAAAAATTTGGAGTTTTAAGGGCGAATCGAAACAATTTTTTTTTGACTCTTGAAGTCTATAAATCTTGATTTGGGGAATGAAGAAGACGTATAGATAAATTTAAAAAAGTCTTCCACAGTCTTCGTGGCAGGAAGTAGTCACAATGAAGCTTAGTAGATTTTCAACTGAATTCACACAATTACTAACAAATAGGTGTTGAACATTTTTTAAAAAGTTATCAACAGATTAATGTTGGCCTCTTACCCTTCGGAATAGGAGTAGGGAGCAATTTTGAAACCTTAAATGAGAAACCCCAGCTTTTATTGCAGAATCTGTTTCTGCACCACGAAATAATTAAATTGCAATTGAGAAATACTCCTTTTTAACAATTGAAAGAGTTAATTTTGAATGAAGATTTTGAAAAATGAAGATTTTTACCATCTCGTTTCAAATATTTAGAGTTATCCGCATACAATTTACTTCTAGTTTTTTTAGTATGAAAAAATTATAAAATTCTCGCTTCCAAAAATTGTTCAAACATTCCAACCACAATCAACCCCACGGAAAATGATAATTATAAAATTCAGGTTAAAGAAGTGGCTGTGCTAATTTGCAAAGAAACCTTGTTATTGCAACGATTAATCACCGATATATAATCTAGATGATTACGAAAAGCCACATTCTTTCTCGCGGAATTCGTATTTGACCATTAGTGAGTGGTTCGGTATAAATATCATTTGATTGTTCTCCTCCATCAAAGGCAATTTCTGCACTGCGACCCGAACAATTGAATCATGGTGTCTTACATCAGCCGTAATAATGGTTAACTGGTATGTAATTTGCTTCTCAATACAATTTAGAACGAACAAATCGGCTCAATGAAAGCAACACGAGATTACCAAGCGGTCAAGTGTAAATCAGATCGCGGATTTATGATTAGCGCCGAGCGATTGCCGCAGCCCGTAATTATTGGCTTGTTAGTGGGACCGTGCCACTCGAGAACCGCCTATTAAAGGGCTTGGTAAATCAGCATCTCGGGGTATAACTGACTTTGGAGACGTTCGTCAATATCCCGTACTTCAAGAAAACGATTTTTCTTATTTGATGTTGGTTTATGTTTCAGGAATTCCTAGGCAAACTTCGGTCTATAATAATTCTAAGTAAAAGTTTCTGTTCAAAGCACGTGGAGTTTTTTTATGCAAATTATTATTTCACATTGATATTAACTTTCGTATTTGTCCGTAGCATTCTTCATTTCTTCAAATCAGACATGTCCCGCGTGAACATTTTTCGTCTGGCAAAGGTATGGAAGAGATCTGGTTCAAAGTCTGGCAGAAAGTCTGGGTCAGACTAAAAGAAGTCTGGAAATAATCTGGTTAAAATGTGGATATTTGGTCTGGAAACGGTTCGGCTCATGATCGCGATCCAGACTATCCCAAGTGGAAGCAATAGTATGGCATAAACTAACAAAAAAATTCCAAGCGTCGCCGCTGAGGGGATTCGAACTCGGACGCTGGAGTTGTCAGTCGGATACCTTAAACATTAAGCCACCAAAGAACTATTCCCAGACTAAAAGTCCAGATTTTAACCAGATTATTTCCAGACTTCTTTTAGTCTGGTCCAGGCTTTCTGCCAGACTTTGAACCAGATCTCTTCCATACCTTTGCCAGACGAAAAATTTCTAGGCGAGGTTAGATGACATTGAAATGGTTCAAATTTAGAAGCAGCGTCAGAAAAAAGTGACGCGAATTTCTTCAAAACTATAGACGGATTTTCGTGGACGAAGCGTAAAAAGCTGTTTGGATGAACATTCGTCATTTTATCGGGATGACGAATGACATCGATTCCGATCGCGCCTCGATTACATTCCAGTGACTAGGGCCGTTATCTGGGATATACCAATTCGGTTGTTTTGGCGAACACTTCGGCGATGATTGGTAGTTCCGTGGATGAATCCCGAGACATCGGGAATGTCTCCCGAGAGAACCTGTTTGGTCTTTTTCGCGACGAAGACGTGCGACACCGTTCAAGTGTCCTTCGATAACTGCGCTGCTGCCAAAAAAATGCAGACGCCGACGCAAAAAGTGTCCAGTCGTACGTCGAACAGCCGGGCGTTTTCCAGGAAAGGCCGGGCTCCATCGATAACCTGACCGGGATACCCGAAAAACGCATTTGCGGTCGGATGTCAGGCTCTTAAAATGGGATGTCGGGTGGATGTTATCGCCGACCGACCTTGGAGGCAATCGGCTTTTTAAGTGATTTTTCGGACATTAATCAATTTCGGATACACACGCTTCGCAAATGTCGCTTTAGAATTGATCGATTTACAACATTTTCACGAATTTCAATAGAATTTCAATATTAGATTTTCCTAACAAAACTAAACTTTTAATAACAAATGAGTTAATAACTTTTTTAAATGATCTAATAAAAGTATACGCGTTATTTCTTCTATATCTTCTAAATTATTTATTAATAATATAATTTTTTCATATAAATTTATGTTTACGACAATTGTTATGAACGTTCAGAAGAAGTGATTAAATAGAAATGATATTTAATATTATTCGATTAAATGTCGTGACAAATTAAAATTCCATTCTTTTTCTGGAAAAATTCCAACCATTTTTCCAAAAAATGACTGGAATTATTAGTCCTTCTGAATTCTTGTTTATACGTTTATCAGACGAAAACACGTGATAAACACGTGATTAACAGGTAGTCGAGCAACGATAAAAGTAATTCGACGACCAGCGAAAGCGAGATGTCGCTTTGAATCTGCCACAACATTACATACCATCTGATTTTATTTATTAAGATCATAATAAAGTTTATTAATTAACAAATTGTTGCTGTGACCATTTTTCTGAATTCAGAATTCGAATGGTTTTATTCAGTTCAGATGTAAATTTGCAAAGCATGTTTCAATTGGCATTCAATATCATAATTTTAAAATTCCTTTTCCATTACCCACGAACAATAAAACAACACAGTTAATTCTAATTATTTTCAATTTATATAATTACATATCGGCTAGAAATGTATCGGACTTTATTGCACCCAATTCCATCTGATAGACGTTTCCACGTTGAACAATTTATCTCACTCAATCTTGTATTTTTTAAACAAATTTCATTTTATACTTTTATCTGACCCAGAAACTGTATACTCCCACTATATTCTGCGCAGAATTCCAAGTTTCTTAGTGCAAATGCATTGTTTCGTATTCGAATCAGCTCTTTTTTAATTATATATGACACCCGGAATGTTGAAACGTTTGCATAAAAACAATTGAAAACGATGTGATCGTGAAATATTCGAAGAAATCTAACAGAAAGCGAGTGCACTCGTGTCTCGATAACGCCAGACGGAACGGGATACTCGGTCGTGCAGTGTTGAAAACAAAAGCACCCTTTGATCTCCGCAAAAACTTTGACGCAAATAATAACGTGCGGCCGGCTAGTATAATTAGATCTATTTTTGCCTCGGTAATGACACGTTGCAACGGTATCGCGGTCCAGCGCTGTCAGTCCGACATTGCATTTTTAATGAAAAGAAAGATAACGCCCGGAACGAAAAAAGCCCTATGAATATTTCATGCGACAAGCGCCGTTCATTTTTTACGCGTCTTCTTTTTCGTACTCCGCACATTTGCAAATTGCACTTTCAACCTGTCGGCTTGCTCTTATCTGCGATCTGTCGAAGCAAATCGAAATAAGTGCCAGTCGAGTTTCTCGCGCGCGCATAAATTAATGTTCACGCGACGAGGAAATGATCACGAGATTGTCAGTCTGCGGGCTTTAGCTCCGCGCAATGTTTTTCACATTGAAATCCGAGTTTTCCGCACGGAACAACTTTTTTTAGTGATGTTAGGATAATTTTCAGTGATGAAAGGATGTTGAAAATCTTCGGAATTTTTTGATTTTCTAATATTATGGAACGACAAAGATACAATCTTGAAATGAAGGTTATGAATCTCCCATTATCAAAGGATTTCCCTTGAATTAAAGAAGCATTTACTTCGATTTGAAATATGTTTTCAATGCGAATTTCCAATTAGAATGGTGTTTCAAAAATCTTCGCTGGCATAAATTTATCACACTTATCAATAACTAGATAATTAAAGTGATTTTCGCTGTTTCAGTTATCACTATCAGTCATCACACAACATCCAAATGATATCGCGGATATCACGCATAGACATTTGGTTCAGTCAGCGTGATTTTTACCAATGATGTTGAGACTCCAAAAAAAGTGAGCGATGGATATCGAAAGTGGTCATTAAACATCCGAAAGCTCAAAATCGCGGAGCTTTTGCGACGTGTTGGCAAAGTGGGACAATAGACAGCTGCATCTGCGAGGTCACCGACGATTATTGAAGGATGACCGTCGATTATTCCACGATACCATGGTGCAACAATAGCTACTTGTCCGTGTTTTCACTCTCTGACCGGTGTCTTTCTTCCGTTATCTTATGCACGCGAATTCGTTTATCGGCGCTGCTATCTTTTTGCGAGCGCAGGCCTCTGTTAATCAATTCTCAGAAACAAAAATAGATCGCACTCGTACAATCGTATATAGCAATATATACACAATCGTAAGCGCTCGTATATGTTTACAAGCAATTGTACATAATTATATGCAGATTATATGTAAACAAGTAGAATCATAAATCAATGTAAATAATGTCAATTTGCGTTAACTCCCGTGTCGTAAAAATTGATCCGATCGAGTGTTGAAATAATTAGGATTTTTGTACAAAGCCTGTTTCAGAATTATTTTACAGGTACAATGTTTCGCAAATTAATTAATTGCACAGTCAAAGAAGTTCCTTTGGAGAATTCATTTTGAAAAAAGTCTCGATCGAGATTTTGAATTTTACTTCCGTTCGGGAGCAGTTAATCGGATTTTATCCGTTTTAATTCGTTTCAATAGGATTCTGTAAGCTTAGAGATGATAATCTTGCACTGAAAATATCCATTTTGATCAGGTCCTATTCAAATCAGTCCAAAAACAGATCGGACCGTTTGGAACCTGTTTCAAGCTCCAGTGTTTTCTATCCAATTGGATTCTATCCGTTTTAATTCGATTTCTGTTAGTGTAAGGATTTTTTAATATTATTCTGTTGGACTCAATGCATTTTTAATGCAAATTTAATTGCAGACTGTTAACTGTATAATTACAAAATATGTCAGTCTTTTTGTCGGACTCGCTTGACATTCGAAACACTTAATTTCACATACCGTAAGTTTCGGAGAATAATAACTCGACCTTAAAAATCGAAAATGAAATGTTTATAAGGGAAGTATTGTTTTTTATGGAAACTACAGGTAACATAAGAGATGCTCATAAAAGGCAAATTGTGCAATTAAAGCATCAACGCTGCAATCTCGCAAACTTCATTCCTGCGTTTCATGATACAAGCTAATACATTGGAGTCGATTGTGCAGAATACAGTTAAAGTCTTAGGAAATGTTTATGTGACAGGGCCTCTTGAGTATAATATTTTCCGCGTATTGCTCTGTTTAGTTAGTACTAGGTCTTATCTTCGACACTGTATTATATGTTTACACCGAATCGTTAAAAGCACCGAGTGATCCTACCCATGTGGGAAAATCGACGTTTGCCAACATTAACAATCGGCAAAGTGCTGGATCTAACTGGTTACTAACCGTCGATTGCTAATGCTAGGTCAGTGTAATTTATTGGAATGGGCCAGTGTTGTCC
>JABFPK010002081.1:0-10612 GCA_022817445.1 Habroteleia sp. ZL-2020
TGTATATATCATATTCTTCGAATCCACTTCCCTATGAATGAAAATAAAATTATAAAATTTTACATTGCGACATTATTTTGCCTTATATTGTGTATTGAATTTTATCCGAGTTCCTTTGTTTTTATTAGAAAAAGGGATTGTAGTTCGACAGCAACAAATGTGATGTTTGATGTAGTTGCGAATGAATTTTGTCGAATTCAATACGTAGCGTAAAATCGTACGGGTGCAGTGTTACTAATGATCAGTGCGGGTAAAATTAAAGTGGTGCGTAATTAGAAATGTGGAGAACTTTGCACACAATATGGCGAGTTAGCGTTGCGTGCTTTAATGGCATATTTTACCCCCTCGTTAAACCGTTTGACCGTGCAAGTTTTTCTTCCAGCTATATTAGAATTTATACATATAATGACGAAAAGGTAAGCGGTTTTACGAGAATAATTAAAAATATTATCTTGCGTTTCCTCTGTTAATTCATAATAAAAGCTTGAAAGCTTATACTTCCATCATTATGCTGTATAATGCTTTCCTTTATTATTAATATATTTTATTAATATGTTAAATATTATTCTATATCAAATATTGTTTTTCATATTTCCCTCTGCGTCTCACATCACTGAAAAACTTTTGTTTTCTTTTCGAAACGAATTTCTCACAATTACGAATAAATGCTTTAAATAAATCAATCAATAAAATTAATATTACTTGTTTACCATTTTTCTTAACGTAAAAAAATTATTCATGAGAATTTAAAATTGAACAAATGAGAGAGTTTCAAAAACCATAAATGATTGTAAAGAAGGAAAGGAACATTTTTGTGTTTTGTTAGCAATAATGAACGAAAAAGCAATGAATTCGTATTTAGGTTTGAATATATAACACGAACAGATGAATTCCGAGTATCGTATATCCCTTAATGGAAATTGAATATCGATTTATTTTTGACTATGAAATTGCCATCATGATTAACTACTGCTATATGACATATACGAGCGGAGCCACAATTTGAAATTTAATATAAAACCTTACATTGTTGGTGTACCATGTTTCATTACATCCTGCTAAGGAAAAACCATAAAATTGTATGAATTATTCTACTAGTGCTATTTAATTTGAATATTATAGTCGTTAAAATGAGCATGGATAGCAATTGAGTTTCTCATATAAGGCATATATTTTTCAGAATGAATATAGCAGATTGTTATTATGTTATTCACCGCGTAGAAAGGAATAGTATGGCACGGGACTGGATCGCGGACACGAGCCGACCGCACGCCACATCCCTGCCAGACCTATGCCAGTCTGATATCGTACTGTAAAGTAGGAAAAAATCCAAACAATGCGACTGAACTAATGCAAGTAGACACAAATTTGGCAACAGCATGGCAAATAGCTAGCTCGTGTCCTATTCCATACTGTTTCTTTCCTCGCAGGTCATTGAATTATTTCAAAGTACCAAAAATTTATTATAATTATGAGTATTATATATTTGTAAAATTACTTTAGAATCACTCTATTATTAAGTTCATTAAATATATTATGAGTCATATGTAAAAGTACGATCAAATTTTTAAATTTACAATACATTCATAAAAATCCGTGCATTTTAACGCACATATATACCTTGTGTATCACAATATTCAAAGAAACTTTTGTTTGGTTATTAACAAATGTTTCATATTATGATATAAATTTGATTATTCACATATATTACCAACACAAGATTATTTCACGAAACATATTCCTTCCATTATGTTTCAGATTAATTTCATAGAATGCTTTTTATTAAAAGTATATTTCTCGAAATAATTAAAAGTTTCTCAATATTCTGAATAATTTTTATAATGCAAAGCATGAATTAAATTATAAAAAAATTATAATATGCTTGTATTTGCAAATACTTTTTTTGTGTTAAATTTTTCTTCTTTTTTAATTATTTTACCAGCAAATTTAAGTACTCTAATTAAATTACACAATTCATATAAAATATTGATTGTATATATATAAGCTTATTTCAATTTAATGTAAATGATTGTGTAATCACTTTTAGAAAAATTAATACAAATGTCGATATTTACTCCAAATGTATAGGCAAAAACGTAACATTTCGCCTTTCCAGTATTTGAATAACAGAATACAAAGTAGATTTTACCCGCGTGGAAAAAATAGTCGTGGCTGAGATCATGGAAAGAATTTTTGCCACAGACTCTACCACCTGTGGAAGACCCATGGCATTTAGACAAATCCCATGGATGTGCCACGAATATTTATTAAAATTAAATATATAATTATTAAATTGGTATATAATAATTTCTAAAAAGAAAAATCTTCCTTGTGCAGTTCTTGAACCCTTGTCGCTGAGCTAACATTCCATTTGATTTTGATAGTCATATATTTCTTATTGAATTACAGGCTAACAAATGACAATCACTTAATATGAAATTTATAGTTAAGAAAATCAAATAGAATGTTAGCTCAGCAATAAAATGTTGGGATATCACGTCAGCGGTAAGGGTTCAAGACCTGTACAAGGAAGATAGAGCCTGTGGCATACGTGGCTAGAGCCATTGGACATCGTGGCAAACTCCGTAGCAAAAATTCTTCCCATGGTCTCAACCACTAATATTTTTTCCGCGCGGGTAGGCACATTCAATTAAAATCTTATGCATTACCTTTATATAAAATTGAGCAAAAAATTCCCGCTATATAATCTAAGCATATCCAATTACTTTGTTAGTTTTAATACAATAACATAACGTCTTCAATTATTTTTTTAGTTATAACAAATTAACGTCAGATGCCTTTCTATTACTATGTGTTAAAATCAACAAAAGATCTCAAGCTGTTATGATAATTTGTTAGAAAAGGGAACTTATTTTTCAATCGTTAATTAATTTAATTCGTGGATTTAATTTACTGATATAATCTTTCAATGGTATTTAAATCAATGCTTGAATTTTAACTAATATGTTATTTTTAATAATAACATAAATAATTAATTTTCCATTGCTTTATACCTTTAGTTTAATCATTTTGGATACTATAAGAATCATTATGGATCAAATATTTAATGATATTAGCAGTATTATTCTTGAAAATATAAAATATTCAATATAGTGATTTGAGGAACTGAGAATATAATTTCTCCTAATTTCGTAATATATATACGAAATTCACTCAATTATTTACAGGGAAATGTTGTAAACGAAATAATCTAATAAAAACTAGCAAAATAATAAATGTGCAAGTATTATATCGCTCATGTTCAATGAATGTTTACACATGTTTTAGTCAGCGTTGCAAACTTGTCACATGATCGGTTGTAACGGTGACTGACAAAGCAGCTTTGTGACCTTACTGACTTGAGCGACGTGACAGATTAAAACGCGGCGTATCAATGTACATATATAGATGATTTTTGAAGAATTTTTTTTATATTTTATTTAATTAAAAATTATTGTTTTAGACGGTATGAAATATTAGATTTTCAAATTATAATATTTTTATCATTAGAAGTTTTTCAATTCAAAGACCTTAAATTTATGAACATCATTAAAGTTATTTAATAGCTGCATTTGCTAATTTAAATGTTGCTCGATAACATTCCAATGTAAAAATTATTCCATATTCATTAAATAGAATATAAATTATTAATTAGTTGAATTATTGTGTTAAAACAGAATAAATAGAACGAATAAATTTCTCTTTGTACAGAACCAAAATTGTTACAACTCTATTAGTAACGATACCATACTGACATAGTAAACATGACTACAAACTACAGTTTTAAGCAACTCAGAGGTTACTTACAAATATACGCGAGAAACTTTTAATTTATTAAAATTAATAACCAATTTATATACCCTAGTAAAAAGTTACCGGGCAGCGACCATGGGTATAACGTAACGTTTAAAAGTATTTCGATAAATATATATAAGTTATATATACGTAAATAATAAAATTGTAGATATAAGTCAATATAAATGTATTGATTTCTTTTGTTAATTTTATATTTCAATAAATATATTTATTCACTTTTTACTTTTAGATATAACAACATTATGACTTCCAGCATAATATTTCCCCATCTAAAATAAAATATTTTATTAAATTAAAATGTTTCCATGTGGAATAATTAACAGTATATTTAAATATTTAAACAATAATTTTACTTTTTCACAGAGTTTACCACAAACACCTTCAGGTGGCGTTGGAGTAGTAAAAGGCCTCGGAGGGGGAACTTCTGGTACCGGACCTGGGCCAGGATTAGTCAATGGTGGTAGTGCCGAACATCATGATATTCAAGATGGTGCTGCTATGAATACCGAACATGTATGTATTAAAAAATGTATAATTCTATTTACAAAAATACTTTTGTAACTATACAAATAATATAATTAAGTATAATTAAAATGACTAACGAATTGTATTTGTATTAATCATTATAAAAGTACTATATTTTTATAAACTATTAAATTTAAAAACTAATATAATTAAAAATATACTATTTACAGTATATTTATAATATTTAAAAAAAATTGTACGGTCTTCAACTATTTTACAAACGTTTTAGAAATAAAACGAATAGAAGTACTAAAAGGACTATAACAAATAGTAACCTATAGCGTATGTTCTTTTTATTTTGAAACTTATCAATTAAATTTTACGATTTGCCGTGCACTCTAAAAACAGTTAATGTGAAAAGAGTTAAATGCATTTTATTTGAGTGAAAAGTTGATTGAAATTGTTGTCAAATTAAAATTGTGTGAAAAAGTGAAAATTAAACGACAAAATTTCTTTACCACTTGGTAAAAATTAAAACATGTGTTAGAAATATAAATCTAAAGAAATATACAAAAAATGAATAAGTAAATAAATAAATATATATATAGCTTTATCTCTGAAAACAAATTTATAATAAAGTTTATCTTTAAATATGATTGTATATATTTTAAATATTTTATTATTGTTCTTTTAAATGTAATATGAGTTATTTATAGCAATATCAAGTAATTTGTATTCATGTAAAAAAATTAAGTAACTTTCACATAACCTGATACTTAAAATGCTTATATGTTCAAAATATTTAATGATCATCTGAAATAATAGTATCATGAACTATATTCTTTTACGAATCGTAAAGCAAACAGTATTGGCTTTTACGATTGACACTAAATTTTTTTATTCTTGAATACAGTTTGCTTTTGTCCATTACAAAAATCTTTATATTTTTCATTTCCAAGTATATATATATATTTAACTTCAAAATTATTATTCACGTACATAGTTTATGAATTTACTATATTATTCTCCAGGTTTGTACCATTACATTATATTGCTGACTGAAATTAATGCCTTATACATATTTATCAATGCCATTCAGAAATTTTTTATTTCATCATTTGTATTTTCTTGCCTCATTAATTCATGTCTTTGCTTTATTATAATATGAATTGTTCTTTAATTGTATTCTATTCAACGATTCATTTATATTCTACCTTTTATCTACAGTTTTGCAGACATTGCAATTAAAATGAGTATGTTACTATTTAATAATTTAAAATGCTTTTATTTAATTTCTAAATTATAAACATAAGTATAATATCAGTATAATCAGTATAAGTAATAAGAGATAAACCAATTTAATTAGTAATAATATTTAGCAAAACTATATTCATCATAAAAATTATCATACTGATGTTATTGTTATTGAATGCAATATAGAAAACTGAATGTTTATTGCTAAATATTTGTATCTGGGGTAATGAGTGAATCGTATGCATAAAAAATAATGCACTAATAACAGTGTTAGCAGTAGGATATGACGATATATTGACATGAATACATAACACCAGAGTAAACTAATGGACATTTGCAATAAAAAGATACAGATTTCCTTCTGAAAATTTTCACTGTACAAAAAATATTTCTCGTTAATTAAAACATACCACAATAATACAAATACTATTTCTATTATAAGAACAATATTTTAATTATAAGAGAGAATTGTGAAAAATATAAATAAATATAACCATGATTTACAAGGTATATTATAACAATGAAAATATATTATATAATATATTTTCATTGTATTTTATTCCTTTTTTTATTAGTAAGTAAAATATTTCTACGTACTGTTTTAAATTATGTTTACAGCAATAATATCTCCATTTTATTACATTTTCCTCCATATATTTATCATAAATTAATATATAGATTTAACTTTATCAAAAGCAAGTTCCATCACACAAAATAGAAATTTCATCAAAGATTATTAAAAACTTATGCAATTGATAAATGTTTTTATTCGAACAATTATAGTTAAATAAAAAAGTAAAATAAACAATTATTTTGCATAATCAACAAGTATTCATTAAAATTTATAAAAAAATGTATATATTTTAGGTTATTTGAAATGTTTGATTTTTAACATTGCTTTCCTATAAGTTGTTATACATTCTTCAAAGATTACAAAATATTTTCTTAAAAATAATTTTGCATAAAACACATTTACAAGGCTTAAATTCTATACTTGAAAGCAAAACTTGTCCCTAAAAGGGAGCAATAGCGGCCTTTATCTTCTCATACTCTTTTATTGTTTTCGAATAAAGCGACGAAAGTAGTCTTCTGATAACTTTTATTTTTCATTTTCATTGTTTTATTGTTCGGACGCAAAGTGGAACGAATAAAAGGACTTATGAGTTTTTTTAAATTGGCACTAGTGTTTAATTACGAACAGGATTTTTCGATTCAACTGGCTGTTTCTTGTGAACTAATTTAATTATATGTTAATTAAAACTTGTTCTGAAATAAAATTTTTACAAATAAAGCATAAGTCAAAGAAGAATTGGTGTTGAATTACAAATTGTATTTGTGAAATTCGAAAGAAGCGCCAATTAGTCGCGAACGTTCGATAAGTTTCTGACAAGTTGGACTCTGTATGTTCTCTTATCCAAATATATCTTAAGCAAAACTTAACGCAACGTTATTTATATAAAACTTCTGAATACATTTAATAACAAAGAGAAATTTATCTTACATATAATATTTCAATTCACTTATTCTAAATATGTAAAATAAGATTTAAATTGTGTAAACTTAAAGTACCATCATGAATTTATGAGTATAGAAATTTTTGTCTAAAATGCTACTGTTTCTCAATAGATCAAACATTAAACCAATAAAATTCAAATTAATTAATTAATTACAGTAAAATTTTTTAACGTCTCTGCTTCGAGAAAAATATAAATGATAGATATCTTATCAAAGAAATATTTGGATCGTTATATTTTAGTGAATATTATCGTATAAAATTATGACGAAAAAATTGTTAATTATGCATTATCAATTGTAATATTAGTTTTTATTATTATTCATGATCTTTACTAGCGAAATTAATATATCAAATTATATATTATTTAAATTTTTTTTGTTTTTACCACTTATTATTATCACTCATATCAATCGATACAACTTTGACTCATTCCTACCAGAAATAATTTCATTATAAGTCAGTCAATGTTTCTTTTTTGGTAACTCTATCAATCGATCATTTTCTTTCTCTCTTTCCTCGTCCTCTCTCTGCCTCTCACATAAAGTCAAACATGCACACACATACACTCTTTTCTATCTTTCTTTTGCAAGATCTTTGTCTATCTGTTTTTTTTCTCTACCAATCAGTCTTTCTCTTCTGCTCTCCGTTTCCTTTGATTTAATGGCACATATACTTATAAGACTTATTCGCACAGAATTAAAGCATTTATTAGCACCTACAATATCAAGAAGCTTTCAAAAACAGTAGCATAATAAAAGTTTTTATGAGCATAAAATAATTTACCGTTAGTTCTGCTAATATCCAAATATTTAGCTAAACCAGAAAATCAATCGTTATACATTAATTGGAATGAAGTAGTGTTATCAATACTTAGTCAGGCATATACTATCAATGCATATCATTCAAAAACATATTACTTATTTAATTTAATTTATCAATGAAAATAATAAATAAATAATCTCTCAGATAAATCTATTAAATATCTTCAATATAATGTTTGTTTATAACATACGTCGTGGAAAAAATAGTCGTGGCTGAGACCATGGGAAGAATTTTTGCCACGGAGTTTGCCACAATATCTAATGGCTCTAGCCACGTATGCCACAGACTCTACTACCTTGTGGGAGACCCATGGCATTTAGATAAATCCCATGGATGTGCCACGAATATTTATTAAAATTAAAAATATATAATTATTAAATTGGTATAATAATTTCTAAAAAGAAAAATCTACCTTGTACAGGTCTTGAACTCTTTCTGCTGACGTGATAGCCCAATATCTTACCGCTGAGCTAACATTCTATTTGATTAAAACATGATTAACATGATTAAATTAAACTGCAAAGTTTGTGCATTTTCTTATATAAGTATTATTGATATAATAAAGAAAAATACTATTTTTATATTAATTTGTTTAAATTTTACTATTTGTTTAAACTAACTACGTTCAAACTATCAATGTTTACAATTTCTGTTTTAAATCTCTTATAAAGAAACTAAAATTTTAATTAATAATGTAAAATAATTTGACAACACTGGCAATTAATAAATAGTTAGCAGTCTCATTATTTCAATAATATAATTAATAAGCATTCTATATGTGAGTAATTAATATGTATCTTTAAAAACAACACAAACGTTGTTAGCAACTGAAATCTGCATTTCGACAAACATACAAACTTGAGTAAATATGAATAGAAGCTCGGAATTGGAAAACACTTTTAATGAAAGCATCTGTACATTTAATACTTTAAAATAATGCCATATGTGAAGCGACGAAACAGATTTCGAGTGGAATAATCAGTTTCAGCGAAACTTCGTGTTTGGCCAAATTGCTTCCGCTCTGATAAGCTCTAAGCGAGTCTCTTTTTCGATTCGTTCCGATTCCGCGAAAAAGAGACGAAACGATTCGCCATAGTCCTGCAATGATATGGGGGAAATAAAACTTTACCGTTAACAAATGCACGCATCTGCTCGAGTCCCATTTCGACAAATGCATCCTTTGAAACGGCATACGCTTACTGAATAATTGACCGATCCGGATGAATGCTTGGTTAGTTGTTCCTACAAACTTAATCGTCTTATAAAAAATGCGAAAAATAATTTTTAAAACTTTTATACTTACCAAGTGATACAAAATTATAAAAATATAGATAGAATATATATATATTTCACTTTAAAAATTATTTCTAGGTTATCTCCAGCCAAATTATATTTTTTAATGTTTTTGTTGTTTATGTTTTTTTTTAAATTTATTTATGTTTATATTTTTAAATGCTCAAACTCTTGTTCAATAAATAAATAAATTGTATACGCTTCTTTACACTCACACACACATACACTCACATATATAATAAATGAGAGATAAAAAAAAATACTTTGCCCTCTGATCTCTCTTGGATCTCTGAGTTGATATTTACATAAGCTATAAAAGATTCAATTATGCTCAAAAAAATATAGACGGAATGAATTTCCCAGGTGGCAGTCAATATATAGGTAACGTTTTTTTAATCTTGAGCAAATTGACATTACAAAATTCAGTTCAATCTATACAAGAGAAACAAAGAACGTTAAATTTATTTAGATTCGCGTAACGCTGCACGATCTCTTTGCGGCTCGCATTGCGGAACAAAAATTCAGCTTTTTCTTGTTACGCAAAGGTCCGCGTTTCGTAGCGGCCTTTCGCAAAACTCTAATTACGGTTTACTTCAACAAAGGGCGAGCTCTATTCCTCGCGGACGTGAAAAAGACAGGCGGAAAATTAGTAGACGAATCATCGGACAAAAAAGGCGCAACTACGTGTTATCACTGTAAATCCATTTCCATTTCTGCAACATCTGCACTTTGATTCATTTTGATTTCCTTTTTCTTCTACTGTTAATCAACTTCTTCTTTTTCTCTTCAAATTTTTAATCATTATTATCATAAATTTAGTATATCATCATAATGAACGAAGAATTCATTCACATCATGAATCATATTCACAAAAATACCTATTCCAATTGAAAAAATTTTTGAATAAATTTCAAAAAAAAAAAATGTATAATCAACTTCATTTAACAGAATAAACTTATTACGTTAAAATCGTTTAACGTAATAAACTCTACGATGTTATCGTAATTTTTTATTTTTCTTATAATTAATATTATTTACAAATGTAATTTTATAGTAATATTGCATTGTTTAAAGAAATTAAAATATTAATTTTTTTAATTCTTACTCTAAAATATAATTATATGAATTCGAAGTACGTATTAAACTTAAACAATTCATATAATCTTATTACTAGATTTTATATACTGAAGTAAAAAGTAATTTTGGTTTAATTTAATAGCATATGTTTCCCGTGTAATAGCATGAAATTAAAGTTAACAAGTTTCAATTATAAATAATAATTTCAAGTGTGCTTGAACAAAAATAATTAAAAATATAACTAACTTCATTCGAATACTGTAGATATGCTTTTATCAATTCATAAAAGTAATAACGTAAGAGGATTGCGATTTTGATTAGAAAGGCATGGTTCTCGAAACCAGAATCCGGTTAGTGTTGGTAGAAAGT
>JABFPK010002083.1:0-10610 GCA_022817445.1 Habroteleia sp. ZL-2020
CTTGGCAACGCCGCGCTTGGCCGCGTTCGGTATTTCTCAAAGTGGAGTTGACACAACTCCACTTCGGCGTTTGAGAAGCGCCACCGGTGGAGTAGGTGGAACTCCGCCAGTGGTGTTTTCAAGCTCCACTTCGGTGTTAACCAAACTCCGCCAGATAAGTAGAGATTTCCTACTACTGGTGGCGCTCGCCAACCACCACTCTTTTCTCAGTGCATAATGAAAATGGTCATACATAATGAAAAGCTGAGCGTTTTTCTCGTTAAGGATTGCGATAATTCACAACATAATCGCGAACTTTTTCAATCATTTCGGGTGTGCGAGCTGAAATTGGTCTTCCTTCACGTTTGACATCTTCTAGCGACACTCGGCCATCAAGAATCGTTTGTATCACAACAAACATTTGCTCATAACTTATGATAATAATATAATATGTTAACTATTATTTTAATAATAATAAAATATTAACGGGTTTAAATTACGTTAAACTTTAGATAAACAACCAATAAAGTGTGTATAAAAAATTAAGATTTATTTATCAAACGAAGAGACAAAGGCGTGGGCTGTATTCATATTTAATATTTTATTTATTCCCTCTTGTTTACAATAATGTATTAAATCATTTGTTTGAAATGAAATAACATCGTTGCTATAAGCGCGGCTTAGTTTTGTTTGAATACCTTTTTGAGGTAACGATTGTCAAGTCCTTATGGATCGCTATGAACTTAAACTCGAAGTGTTGAGATGTTAGTGCTATGACTAAATTGTTTGCTCCAATGAACACGTAGAACTTATCACATCCCGATGCACTTAAATCGTCTCAATTACGTTGGTTTTAAATAATACGAATCGAGGACCCTATGGCCGACACTTAAATTCAGCATTTGCTCGCATATCTTTACTACTTTACGAATTTATGTTAAGCCGTAACAATAGAAGGGCGCGATTATCAACCATCGGTAAGTCCCCAAACATTCTATACGTAGCGACCTCTATACGCTCAATTAACAGACGCCTATTTGTGACGTCGTGACACTAAACCAGAGTTTGAATTTACCGGCTAACCAAAACCCGAGATTACAATAATCTTTTCGACGCGAACTATATAAAATACAAAAAAAAACTTAAAATCGCCTGAAAATCGAAATTGATGCAAATTTTAATATAATATAATTAATTTGGAATATCAAATGTCTCTCTGAAGCTCAACGCAAAAATAAGATAGTTTTTTGTTATCAAAAAATGACTTTATCAATTCAGTCTTTGTTACAATAGCGTTTTCAATACTCTATCTAACCTAGGAATGATATATCTACCTATAATTGATGAAAATAGCAATTTATCTTGTACGACGGAAATACAAATTATGATCATGAAAAAGAAAAGTAATCGAAATAAAATTAATGAATATTCACTATTCAAAATAAACCAATAATTTTAACACTGTTACACTTAATATTTCACAATAAAATTATATAATTAAAAGATAAGGAGTTGGAGCCTTGTACAAAAGTCGGAATACTCGAGCTTTATACAAGCAGGGAGATCTCGCACGCAAAGATCTTTTAGCGTGCAAAATCAAGGAAAGGATGCACGAGGAAAGGGTTTGGAAAGACAAGGTTTGTATCTGAGAGACTCACATCTCACTGAGGTCGCGTCGTAGTGATGGCCAGTGATGGCTATGAACGATGTCGCTAGCTTTCATCGGATTCTTTATTTTTTACGACGTTTTAATTTAGTTGCTAATAAACAATACAAAATTCAAAACTATATTCTTTCGATGCACGTCCTTAAATAACATGTGGCGTTTTATAAAACTGAATTCGTGATATGTCCTGCAATTACAGGCGAAATTACTTCTTTCTGTCGAAAAATTAAGAGAGACTTTAGTGATACAGAAATCAATGCATAAGTTCCTGAAATACAATAAATTGTTAATGCAAATTTAATGGGAATTAAAACTATATTTTTTTTATTTTACATTAAAAATGTATGTGACGAAATTTGGGTTACAGAAAACTTTCAGCAAAACTGTTGTTCTTTATGGTTTGAAAAATATTTTGACAAAGTTGCAACTAAAAATGTTAAAAACTATTAAAGTTATTAACATTTATTTAGTGGCAAGGCATGATCTAGCGCGGCTCCTGTTAAAGAAACACGTTCGCGTAGGGGTGTTGAACATTGGTCTACCGTTCGCAATCAATTTTAGTATTGATTTTAATCAGTAAAATTGTAGAAGATTCTTATATCTCTAGATGACTTGAAAAAGTTTTTAAGTTGTAAATTAAGAAAATACCCCTCATTTGAAAATCACCTATTTTTTAATGCCGATAAAATGGTGCGTTTTTTTTGCTTAGTATATATAGATAGCAAGATATATGTTGATAAATATTTAATCTCAATTTTTATGCCTTTTTTTTATTTTTATTTATTTATTTATTTCATTTTATTATTATAAACACTGTTTTTTTTCTTCTCGTGTTAAAAATGTTATATTTATACCAAAAAAAAATTTGATTGAAGTATGATTTCATTATTTAATTTCAAAGAAAAGTGCTGCCAAAAAATATTTTATAATGGTCAGTGTTTATGGTGATCATGCTCCATTTGAGACGACTTGCAGAGAGTGGTTCCGGCTATTTTGAAATAGCGATTATAACCAAGAAGCTATGTTTCGGGTGCTATATCAACTGACAGAGAGGGATATATAACAACGTTTGGTGATGTACGAGATGTTTCTTGAACGAAAAAAAAGAAAGAGTCTTCTGCATCAAATTATAACAGGGGATAAGAAATTAATCTATATTATGATAACCGTAAGCGACCGAAACATTAGGTGATGTCAGGTGAACTAGGCCCATCGACGCGAAAATTGAATATTCACGCTTCAAAGGTTATGTTGTGCTTCTGATGAGATCAATGTGGCGTAATTTATTAGGAGCTTCTAAAACCGTCTAAAATCACTAGGAATGTTTATCGACTGCAACTCATCCGTCTGAATCAAGCTTTGAAGGAAAAACGGCCAGAATGGAACGATAGACACGATAAGCTCATTTTGCTGCATAACAACGCAAAGAGAAACGTAATGTATTTGCCAGACATTTCCCTTTTGGATTTCTATTTGATCCGATCCATGCAATCGATCCTAACTGGAGAACGGTTCACTACATATGAAAGCATCAAAAATGGCTGCATAAGTGAATCGAATCGAAAAAACTGATTTTTTTTGCCGAGGAATTGGTTTACTACCTGAGAGGTGGGAAAATGTCATCGCTTCCAATGATGCATATTTTGAATAAAATTAATATATATTGTATTTTTCAAATAACCAAGAAACTTTGTTAATAAAACAGCGGAAACTTTTTTTTTTTTTCATACCTAATATTAATTTCTTTATATGCATATTTCTTTATATATGTAATATTTATTTAAATAATTTCTTCAATTAAATAAGAAAGTTTGTAATATATAAAAAATATGAATAAAATTTGGTATTATGCATATTTATTTATTAATTTTTCATGATAAATAAAGATTTCAAAAAATAAATAAAAGGAACTATCCATATATACAAATATGTATAGGAAAAATAAGTATCCTTGCATTATACATTTTCGAATTATAATAATCGAATATTGGGTTATAAAGTGTTATATACAATGTTAAAAATATGTACAAGTCTCATTCAAACTTTTTAACATGAATTATTAAAATTAGTATATAATTATTATTATATAATACCTTCTTTATTTTTTAATAGTTTTTTAATAGTAATACATTGAGAAAATATTAGAATAAGTTTAGCAATATCTATCTAACCCAAGTAGGCTATACATGAATTATATTCATATCTGCTATATTATATAAGTAAATATATTACAAATTATCAGTATAAGTGTAACTTGTATCACAATTTATCATAAGAAAATATATTATATATTGATATAATACAGGTATATTCCATTTGGGATAGAAAATATTGGTAAATATATGCTCTAACGTTTTTTTCCGTGTATAGTGCATTTTTTTGTTTTACAGGTTATTTAATACGAAATATAATAAATTGTGTTGCAAAATATAATTTAATTTAATATAAATTTTTCTCAGTGCAATAAATGTACTTTTAAATTTTAAGTTATTCCTTTAAATTTATCAGAGTACCTAACACTACTTTTATCATTAACTAATTTAATCGTATCTAAAAATTAATATAATAACGAACAAAAATTATTATGTGGGTGAAAAATAAATGTATATTATTGCAAATTATTTTGCTTTTGATAATAAAATAAAAAAATAAATTTTTGCGCATAATTGAGTGATATCAATATTATATACAATTTTCATTTTATTAATTCAGATTAAGTTTTTATAACTATGGAAGTAATTAAAAATGGTTTGATTTTTTTTCATGCAAATAATGTGACAGTTCTTAAATAATTTTATATTACTATTGTAATATTTTTGTATTAGAATAATGTTTTATATTTAAGTTTTAAAAAATTTTAATTAGAAAAAAAATATAAGAAGTTTTTCTTTAATTGTTATTTTTATTCAGTTACGTAACCTTTACAAGATTAAAAATATATTACGTTAGTACACATCTCTTTAAAATATTTATACATCCGAAATTGTATTTTAGGTTCAAATTCGGAAAATGTATAAAAAATGATTGTGTCATATAATTTCATTTTAATGCTTAATAACAGTTTACTGATACAAATAAATTTCTTAATTTTGCATACACACTATTACTTATCGATTATTCGAAATTGTTATGTTTGCATGAGACGATAGGTATCTTGTTTCTTGTTAAAATGATACTTCGGTGTAAGTTGCGGTAGGTCTTCATAGGAGTCACAGGTTCCTTTTTCGGATACCATAGTTCGATAACACATTAAATTGAAGTCGTATATTGGAAGCCCCACCATAGCCGCTGTCACACGCACAAGAGTCTTATGTCTAATCTTGTGCAGTGGCCAGCAGCTGCATCAGGGTCCAAAACAGCATCTGTCGGTCCGAAAAGTCCCATGTAGTTCTGCAAAATTTGCAAAATAAGTAAAACGCGAAACAGATTTAATATTTAATTATTGTCTTTGCGTTAGTTGTAGTTGCATAATGTGTTATCCGTGCATAAGAATAACAATTCGTCATATTTTCCATTCTACTTGCTATTGAAAATAATAAACAATTTTAGTGTCAAGGTGATTTTGTGTAATGTTTGTCTCTCGTTCCTCTTATTTTTCATATTTTATTAATTTGTAGTTAAGTTAACTTTAATACTTCTTTAAGAATTATAAAAATATTAAATTTAATTTTATGTTACACTCTTTACAAAACATTTAATGAAATATAGAACAATTATAAACTGTGAAAATATGATATGATTTGAAATATTTAAATAGTTAACTTTAATAATGAATAACACGGAGTAATTAAATTGCAATGACTCTTAGACGGAATTAAATGAAATTCACACACATGTATATAAAAGTGATGTACATAATTGTGCGAAGTAAAACATGAATAGTAGCAAGTAGAACGTGAACTACATACGTGTAAGTTGTGGGGACTAAACATCTGCTATAGCTATACGATTTAAGTCGAATATAAAATTCATAAACTTCGATCTTCCTAACTATACGTTCGAGTATTATTACTTTTTCTCAGATCTAAAGCCAATGTAGAAAAGCCTTCGACCTTATGACATACACTTGTTTGTATAGGAATTCGACATGAACGAAGCTATTGACGACAGTACTCTTATTTAGAAAATTTCACGCACTAAGAGTGTGTTTATTATTTGCATCAACAAATTTAAATATTAAATAAACTCTTCATCTCCCTAAAAATTCTAATTTCATTTCAGCATAGCACAAAAATCAGAACAATAAAAGTGAAAATGAAAAAAAGTTTGTGAATGAAGGGTTAAATATTTTACCGGCTTAATTCATATAATTGATGAATAATTAATAAAAGATAATTCACCGTACCGTCTAATTAACTTAGTTTCATCAACGAGTGATCGAATTATTATAACGTATTTAATGCATGGAAAAGAGAAGAACCTGCTATCACAATAGATCCAACTGCACTTATACTAAAATAATCACAATATTATTAACTAGTTTTCATGTAATTACGTTTTAAAACTAGGGTTCATCACTTTGTCCACATGTCAAGAATAAAATTTTCTTAGTGGTCAGTGAATCAAGGGATGAATCACGCGCGCACAATACAAAATTTCATGTTAAACGAAGCAATGTATTTTATATTCACTTAGTTGAATGCTATTATTACACAAGTTGACTTAAATCAGTTTGAATGAACGGTAAATGAGATTTGATACGGTCTTGATACGTTTTTGGTAGTACAAGTAGTTGGATGTAGTACAAGTGGAGAACGGTTGAATTCGCACTGATAAATTACCCCCACACTCGTACAACGTTCCACTGTCTCGGTGGAAATAGTACTGGTGATACTTTCATAGTTCACCCCCAGTTATATACCGGAAGCCCACGTGGTCATTTAATCCAACGGCCAATGGTTCTCGTCGTTCAGCACAAGGGCTCCAATCGTCAGACTGCGTTATTGGTATGATTCACTTGTTATTATTTTGACATGGAAAGTACAATTTTTTTCAAAATCAATACAATATCGAGTATCCATCAAAGTGAAAAAAATTTACTTGAATTTTGATTAAATTGGATTTCTATTGTTGGATTCAAGTATTCTAGTAAATGGTTTAAATTCGATTTTTTGATGTCGAGGTTTTGCCGATTGCATAAAAAAAGTTACATAAGCATACCTTCAGAGCGACCCTGTAGTTGTGTTTAATGATATTGTGAAGAGACGAATCCTTAAAAACGCCAGGCCACATACATGCCGACGTTAAGCAATCAGCGTCTAATAAATAGCGGGATTCGGATTAGAGCAAGACCTAATTACGTTGCTTATATATTAAAGTGTAATTGGATATGGCGTACCTTATGCCGACTTCCGTCCAGCTATTTTGGCTAGATCGTCATCATTTCCGCACCGGAAGTGGATTTTTAGGGTACTGGCGAATCTCATGAGATATTCCTTGTATATTTTACTTAAATTTGTTCATTTTTGATTAATTTTTTTCTTAATCAAATACATTGAATAATAATTTATTTAGTTCTTGGATAAATTGAACAATAATATATAATTATTTTTATATACAATAATTTAATTATTTACTTTTAGTTAAAAGTACTATACAATTCATATAAACAAGAATAGTTTCCAATTAATTTAATTTTAGAGTTCTATGAAACAATAAATAGTTTTAATAAGTTATATATACTATAGATTATTAAATTATCATTAGAATAGAAATATATGTTATTAGCAACAACGTAATGGTTATAAAATCATGTGATGCCTATTAAATTATCTCCTTAAGGAGATAGCTGACGCCATCTCGTTAATCAGAGTAAAATAATTTTAATACATATTGATATTATTGCATTGACAACACCATAAATAATATGTTTGCTTTGAATAATAACTTAAAGCCATTTTTTACAGTTGAATATAAAATTATAAAAGTAAATATTTCTCTGGTTATAACCTGTAATTTTCAGTTAGTTAATGTAGATATTTTTCGTAGAAAGAGCATTAAGAAATTAGTAAATAGTAATCATATAAAATGCGTAAAAATATTATACAATCCGAAGACGTCACTAAAATAACGGGCACAATTTTAAGAGAAACTCCTGGTATAATAAGTATAAGAATTACAACAACAATAATTCTATATACCATTTGTGAAGGTATATGTTGTTTTGTAATTTCAAATTTGAAATTAAAACTTGTTTTTTATAATATTAACTGAAAAATTTGATAATGTGTTGTATTTTAATATAAATATTTAATAATGTATAAAAAATTATTTTGTATTGTTATTATCATTGTGTAATATATATACGTATAGCATACATGCAATTCCTCCATGCAAATGTTTATTAAATATTTATAATAGGAATACTTTAGCTGCACCGTAGATAAAATTTACTATTGCATATTTATATTGCTCGATTTCTTCAAATAAAATATCTGTAAAAAATATTTGAGTAGATAAAATAGAGCAATATAAATGCAATATTTAAATATATATCGTTATGTTTTTTTAAATTACTCTATTATTATCATATTTATTATGATTTATTTATAGTGCCAGTTATATTCAATCATAATCGCGAGTAAATCATCTTTTCGTAATTAAATTATTCATATTTTTGTAATTTGGCACTAATAAATAAAAAATAAATTATTTCTAATTTCTATTTAAATTCTGTAATATTGTGTTGCAAAATTTATTATTATTCACGCGCAATGGTATATGTAAAGAATATATATAAAATTGTAAACACTAATATAACAATTAATAGGTTTAAATATATTTTAATTTTTATTAATAAATTTTTATATACTTTATAAAAATATTTTATTTTAATATTAAATATTTAATGAAATTATAAACTAGAGAAAGACTGATTTTAATTTACTACATACAATTACCGTGTGCAGAAGAATGAAACCGGAAATTTTTTTTACCAATTACATATTCGTTTTTTGAAACTGATAAAACGTATTTTCTTCAAACGTATAATCTCCATTGATATTTATACATTTTCCCACCTCTCCAGCAGTTTATGAATACAAGGCCAAAAAAACAGATCTTCTTTTGAAGCGAACCAGTTATATCGTCATTCTTTTATATTTTCACCTATGTAGAAATATATTTAGTCAGATTGACTTTAAAGCAACGTCGTCAAAGGTTCCAAGGACGTTGATAACTAACGTCGGATGGATGTCGGTATGCGGTCGTCATGTAACACCAGGCCACTTAAGATTGTCACATCGATTCGAGGTTAATTTTCAACGTCAATTCTGTTTTGTCCAACAACATCGAAAATACGTTAGTCATCAACGTCGATCTCACGTTATTTCATAATGTTGATTTGATGCTATCAAATAATGCAGATCTTATATTGTTATAGAATATCAATCTTACATTGTGTAGCATCGTTGGCGAAACGTTTTTTTAATATATTGATTTTAAATTGTTTCACAACAAACATGTTACGTTTCTTATATCTATATTTATTGTCCCTAGTGGGAAAATGATGGGACTGTGACCATGAGCATAACGCATGAAGTTGAAATGGCCCTGATATGGTAATGTTTCTGATCGTGGTTATTCGGTCTTCAAAAAAATACGCGTCTAATATTTTCTGAAAAAGTATGCAATTATACCAAATTTGAAATCCTAATTCCAGTAATAGGAAAAAGGTTTAAATTTTTAAATAAAATGACGTCGTCGTACCATGGTATAATATAATGAAAAATATATATTAATAGAAAATATTAAAAGCATTTATATTGAATTCTTCAAAATCATAACAGATTACATTAAAGGTGCACAGAGTACAATTAAAAAATAATATATATTTTTCAGTAACAAAATTTATTTAAAATAAATCATTTTTATTTTGTTTCCCTCCTCACCAGGCTTTAATAGCATTGAGTTCCTCCTGGTATGATTCTAACACCTTTTCCAGGGTTAGCTTTTGTAAATTCAACTTTTTTTTTGGCAAATGCGTCTGCTCTTTCATTACCCTTGTATCGTGAGTGACCTGGAATCCAGGTAATATTTACCTTGTTCGCGCTGGCTGACGTATTAAGTGACAT
The DNA here is from genome assembly GCA_022817445.1 of Habroteleia sp. ZL-2020. NCBI lineage: Eukaryota > Metazoa > Arthropoda > Insecta > Hymenoptera > Scelionidae > Habroteleia > Habroteleia sp. ZL-2020. The sequence goes on from JABFPK010002083.1 coordinate 9,718, forward strand.
CATCACCTTCTATATCAGTCGGGAATCTGTTTTCTTACCGCACAGACCCATAACAGATGTCCTGCTATATCTGCGTAAATAGTTATCCTCTTGCCTATTACTTCCCCACGCTCTACGATGCCATAACCTCCCTGACGAACATCGAGTCAAGGCAGACCTAGTATCATGCTATTCTTCGTGACATCTAAGGCCCCCCTTAACGAGGCTTACTTAAGCTTAGGGAACATTACAGAGCGATATATCTACAGTACTTGCTCAAGTTGAATGTCCCAATCGGTGCCGATGGCCACCCTACACTGCATAAACAGACGCAATACCTTGCTGCATTGCGGTAGAAGGTGCATTTCCCACTTCAGTTTCCTATCTAGGTACACCCCCGATATTTAGCCTCTTCAGAGGAGGATATATCCCTTCCACAGAAAGTGACCTTTCTGCAGTTGCAAACCTTGTTTGTAAGTTGTAAATAAAGAGACTTCTCCTCAAACCATTTTTTAATCACTCCCAAACCCTTTTCCAGAATTTCAGGTAGTATCTCTTTAGATATGCCTTTGATCAGTAATACCAGGTCATCAGCATACCTAATAGTATATATCTTCCGATCATTTAGTATGTATGTATGTAGTATTAAACTTTATGACCAGATTCTACAGCAAGGGCGCAAGATCTCTCTCCCTGGATATCCATCGCAGACTATTCCCTCTATCTTCGGGGAAATCACTTTATTTTGTATTTGTTGAGAATCATCTTACAAGTGTTTTTTTTATTTTCTTGTTGTGCATTTTATTCAGTTTATGTGGAACACATTTTTCCACTTTCCAAATCTTTCTCATAGCTTTTAAACGAATGGAGACAGCGTTCTGCTTCACATTCAATTTATTCGCGAGTTCTTATTG
>JABFPK010002084.1:0-10610 GCA_022817445.1 Habroteleia sp. ZL-2020
TAATATTATTTTTTATTTTCAAATAATATTTACCAATTTTTAGTACTATGCTTGTAAGTCTTTTATTTTTATGACTTTATGATAAAATATTTTGTTTTGTTCAAATATATAATCTCCCTAGTACAAATCCGTCTAGTTTGAGACAAGTATCTGACCAGTTGCAGACAAATTTTTATATATTTAAATACTTGTAATAAACAATTATAATTATAGTCCCTATTTTGGTTGCAACATATTTTGTATGGCTAAAATTTAAAAACTTTTTATAGCTCTGCTCTAACACAACAAAAGATAATATTTTTTGCTGTAATAGTTAATTAAACTAACAGTATATATACTTTCACAATAAAAGAATTATTGCAAAAACCCCTTGTATTATAAGAGATAATATTTATTTATTACTTAAAGTATATCCTCACTTTACTAAATAAGATAGTAATTTACGCAATTCATTTTTCTCTGTCATACTTAACCATTAAAAATATCAAGGATTCGATTAAAATTAATATTTACTTGTAGTAAGTTAATTTTTAAATTAAGAGAACTGTGTAGTGGTATTTTTTATTGAAATTTCTATCTCATTAGTAGCATTATTAGTATAAAAACAACATTTTTCTATTTTCTCTTTATATTCATTACATATAATATTTATTTATTTTTTAAAATTTTTTGCAAATATTATTAAATAAAACCGCAAGGGACTTTAACAATAATGAAATGCATTTAACCTTTATGTGCTAATAATATTAAGTACCCATTAACAAAAACATCTAATAATCACAGCTTAATTAGCAGTTTTAAATCGACAGACGAATGAAAGATTAAGCCTCGTGCAAGCGGTGGAATTAATTTAATGATTTTAATAGAGAGAGCAGACGCGTTTCTATGAATAAGGTAGCAATCATTGCCGGCGGGCCGACTTGTACCAAGAAATCATTACCGCGTCGAGCCCGATGAACGAGCATCCAACAGCAATATCCATATTCCGCACAACTGCTAAAATTTATTGATGTTCCTACCACGCTTTAAAATTAATTAAACTTTGATTTGATAATTGCCGTGAGACGTTTACATTAACTAATGTAAAATAAAAGATATTCTTGTCTTCAACTTGAGAAATTTGATCCTGTTTATCAAAGTGGTAATGCTGCTTTATTTGAACCAAGAACATATATATATTTATACAACTTATTAATCATCATACTCAATGGCTGCCTTCATAATTATTTGGTTTATAACGTTTCTGTTGAATAAAACATAAATTACCACAAGAAAGCACTAAACACGTATTGACAAAATAATTAACTCTTTCCTTAAACTATACAGCAAAAAATGTGTCTTTAAAGATGCACTTTACGTAATTAGTTCCAGTTGTTCCGGATGCCAAATTAAACAATACACACTTAATAAAATGCTGATTATAAAACTAATTGCACTTTTTACATTTCAAGCAGTAACTGTGCGTAACTTTGAAAACTCGCTTAAGATATCGGTTTCGCATTCGAACTTTTTATCTTGCGGGAGGACACGCTCGTATATGTAATCCACTCATCCTCTTCAATCCACTTCTTGCAACGTTATAAATTGTTATGAAATTAACTATATCGATGGTTTTTATCATAATCTTGGATGTTTGTGGAATTATTATGATTTAAGTCTTGCTGAAAGCTGAAAAAACTTCGGCATTTAATTGAAAACTGCTTTCCATCGGTTGATCTTTCATTATATCGGAGAACGGTATAATTATTCTATATTACGTGATAGCATCTTAATGATAATATCTTAATCAATTAATTTTTTATGTTGACTCGAAAGTTTCCGATACTTCCATTGATCAGAATTTATCGTTCGAAATATTGAGTTAAATTCGATTCAATTTAAGGCGATATCTCTAAACGATAATCGGCAAATTAGTTGCTAATTATGCACGAACGTCAACAGTTGCAGTCGATGTAAACAACGAGGACGACTTGCCGAATTCAAATGCGATTCCGGAATGCATTCGAGTTACACCGATGATTGCCTTGCCGAATAAAGATTTGTCCATGCGACATAGCTCCGTTACGATGGAAAACAATGGCGCCTGACCCTGTTTCGATGTGATCCGACATAATTGAAAATGCGCGTCACATGTGTCCACAAGCTCATCGGGTTTCTACAATCGATTCACATAAAGGAACTGTATCATACCATTGACCCGAAATAAATTCCTACGACTGCTTTCTGTGATCCGCGTTCTTTATTTTCGTTGTGCTCCTTACGTGCAGTTCTGGACAAATATATTTAAATATTACAAAAATATTATCAAAGGTGATCTTTTCTATTGCATCTATTTCATTAACGTGTTCCGCATTAAAAATTCATACGTTTAATCGATAAAGTTCAATAGAGCACTCATGGTCAAATAAAAAGCGGTAAAAGAATAAATACATTTTAGAAGAATTTTTTACCGATATTTCATGTCATGAAATTCATAATGTATGTACGTTTGATATCATAATATTTGTGGATTTTTTATTGACGTCTTTATCGTATTAGGACAGCTACTAAAACTCGAGATTATAACGGGACTCTTTTTACCTTTGGAAATTATGAAATATTTTCGTTATCTTTTGTCCACGACTAACTTATATTCAAATGGTATATACCATTTAAAGAACTCACAGCCAGCATTAATTAAATTATTTTAATATATTTGATTTGAAAGAAACAGATAATTTTAATTTAAGATTTAATAAAATGATATTACATACTTTAAATATTGTGTTAGCATTAATAGAGAATTATGAAATGATCTTTATAAAGACAATAATTTATAAAATAACTATAATTGCCTCTTTAATAATAATATATTAATTTTATTTAAATACAGAAGTCATCGAAATATTTCAATATAAATTTGAAAATGATAAAAATACTTGGTTAAAATAAAAATTAAAGAGTATAGAATAATTATGCTTTCATTTATAAAAATAAATAATTTGATTTGAAAAGAATTAAAGCAAACTTAAAAATGTAATTAATTAGTTAATAATTATTTCATTGCATATATGTAAAATTATAAGATAAAGAAAACAATTTTCATTAATTTCTAAAATATAATCACATTTGCTCTATTATTAAACTATGTTGTCAAGGAGTAAGAGTCTTCCTACTTTAATAACTGACGTTTACAAAAAGACCACAAGAATTTTCAAAAATATTAAATTATTAAAATATTAAATTAATTTCATGTTTGAAAAATATATAGTATAAGACATAAAGATCGTAAAATTTCATGTATCATCTTTTATAAATTTTTTTATAAATACTTTCTATTTACAATATATTAAATCTATAAAGCATTTCTCCGTTAAAATAATGTGAATTAAAAAATAATAAATATTAATTATTCAATGATTTTTATTTAGTTTTTTTCCCTATTTACCCTATTATTTAGCAATTAAAATACTAAAATTTATTCATCATTGTCATACATCTAAATATATAATTAATGCAAAATAATAATTATTTAGCCTATCTGACTTAAAATAATCAGTTTTAAATATAAAATAATGAAATTTATATTTATTTCTCCTTGAATTAAAAAAAATATGGTCAACCCTATAAAAACCATTTTAATACAAATTTAATTATTAAAATCACCCATAAATAAATTATTATAAAACTTTTTGTATTTCATCACATTTGAATTTGAAGTGAAGAACCACATGTTTCCGAGTGAAGAATTACTTCTCTTATAACGGGACGTTTTACAATTTCATTTGATCAACGTATTAACCTCAGAATTCATTAATTCAATAAACCATTAAATTAATTTCGAATATATAAATGGTTTACAGTTTTTCCACGTTTTTTAATGCAACTGAGATTGTATCTTATATATATTTAAAGTTTTAGAGTGCGAGGTAAACAATTTTACATAGTCATTTATCGGTGCAGTTGAATTGGTTTTTTCGAGAATTCGAGAAACGCGTGGCAACGAAAGCCATTACGGTAAGTGCGTCACAATGTAACGTGCAAGACTTAACGTTGGCCGTGTTGATGGACTTCTGGAGACAACGGTGGATAGGTTACGATAGAAGAACTGCCTTTTAGGGCAGTTTAACGACGATCTCCTCGCCTCGCGTCATTCGTTCGTTCTACTCCACCAGTCCTGCGATCTCGATCATTCTTGGAATGAGCGCGAGACATCGGGTTTTTAGTATGCTTTTGCAATCTTGAAAATAGAAAATGTCTTTTTCGTGCGTTACGAGAATACTGTATGACGTGTTTCGGGCCGTTATCCACCAAATTAAATTGCCGATTATAATTCGTATTAATTTATCCTCGGGAACGCCGAGCTTCGGACTTAATGCTCATTATGATCATACCAAGATAGTAAAGGTACCGACACCGTGGATTGCTCGAGTTGATTGAAATGAAAGACGTGCGATCGATAAACGTGCTACCCAACGGTATTACGATCGTAGATATTAATTCAGTAATTGCTGTTGTTTACATCAACTTAGACTTTTTCAAATAATTATGTGGTTGTGAAATAAATTATTGAATATATATATTTAATTATTTAATTATATATATTTAATAAATAATTATATATATGATAAATAATTAAATAAAAAATTAATTGCAAATTTGAATTATGCTTCGAAAAATATCCTTAAAAATTAAACAATATTAAATTAATTAAATTAAATTAAATACTTTCTTTATTTATTGTCGTGCTACAATTATATTTTTATTTGTAAATATTTTCTTTCGACAACATTTTAAATTTATACTCTTTATATCCCGCATAGAAAAAACTAATCTGGCGAAAGTCTGGTAAAAGTGTGGTCAAGTTTGGACACAAAGTCTGGCTAAGTCTGGCTCATGATCGAATTCCAGACTATCTTTAGTCTGGCACACAAAATTTTTGTCATATTTAACGTAAATCAAAAAATAATATACCGGACTTTAATAATCTGGCAAGAATATGGACTCCCAGACTTTGGTAATCTGACAGGAGTATGGACGGTCAAACTACTACTTTGATTACCGTTCAAAAAAAAGGAAAATCTGGAATTCGATCATGAGCCAGACTTATTTTTTCTACGCGGGATGTATGCATATATTGTAATTATTTCAGTAAATTTCATTAACAGATATAACTTAACAACGGTATTTAGAGTTTTGAATTGTATTTCTTATATGAATCGAATAACACAGTTCATAAACGTCTAGAATGAACAATGCTTGAAAATTGTCAATGGTCATAATTAAGTCAAGTATGCAGTATTCATACACCAATTAAATTCATATTTTGTGCCAAACAGAAAATCCATACATAATTATTGTATGGAATAATTATAATTAGAAGATATGCATACATTTTATTAGAAGTTGAATAAAACATCTAGATGGATGAATTATTCTAATTTAATAATTATTATTAATAATAATATAGTCGCAGAAAGAAAAATTCAAAAAGCTTAAAAAATTGTTCTTAAAAACCGTGTAATTTATTCTTTATTCATATTATATTTTAAACTACATATTTATTGTGACATTTATGTTTATTCCTCATAATGACTTAAATGAAAACAAATTTAAATCGATTATGAGTATCATTTCCATAAACAACTTAGTTACAAGATTAATATAAATGTAGAGTAAAAGAAAAAAGTTCGTAAAATTAAAATCGAAAAGAATTTATAATTCCAGTTATTTGTAATAAGCTTTCCTTCATCTCGTATATTTCGGTTAAGATTATTTATTAACAAGCGTTTCAGCTTGACTACACCAATTAAAGAACTGCATTTTGTGGGGAAACCAACATCATAATTTCACAGTTAAAGTCGTATCATCAATCCATCAGCATCACGAGCACCTTTCCAATCATCCAAATAACTCTTCTTCCAGTTAATCAGACATTTAATTTAACCTAAAACTCGATTGAGTTTTAGTAATGAACGTTTAGTGCCTTATATTTGCACTTTAAATAAAAAACACTAATTTAAGAGAAATTAAAATAAGAAAATAATCAAATCAAATACTCGTTTTATTTATTCTTCTTTTAAGGAACAGTAAATAATTTACTCCGATTTTTCAGGTTGTCACTGCAGCTATTAAGAAATACGAAATTCCAGTTATCGTCATATTTTTTCCGTCTACCTGCTGCGAGATTGAAACTAAAATTAGAAAGTATCAATAGTGTTTTATTTGGACAGAAACTGAAATAACTTTCATCTTGCCACTAGACTACCCGTTAGACATTCATCAATATTAAAGCAGGTTACGCGCCGCTGTTTATCTTTCCGACGACGCTGTGTTTAAATGCATTTATCGATGATTCGCGTAATCATTTATCATTTCAATTCAGCTAATTACCGACGAAGTAATATTCAAACGCGTAACAGATTTCATTGATGGTTATGTATGAATGTTTTAATAAGTCATATCAGTGATTGCTGCATCTAACCAAATAATTCAATCCGTTAACGTGCAATTATTTACATTGTCATTATTATTTCTTTTGTTCTTTTCACCACTCCATAACTCAACTCATTTTCAGGATCATTGTTATTCAATTATTTATCGGTGTAATATGTCAATGAACTGGGGCACAATTTCAATTTATCATATATTAATGACTGTATCAAATAACTGTATCTGTCAGTTTTCAAATATTTATCCTCGAGGATTAAAATAACAAATCAAACTTTGTGTGTGTGTGTGTGTGTGTTTAAACAAAAATTATAGCATTAAATAATAATAAACATATCATTTTGTCATGTGCCAAGAAAAATAGTTTTTTAACTTTTCTATAGTACGATTTCGTGAAAAATGCTTTCTAATTAGCTTTGACAAGGTATTTTAAAATATGGAACGTGAAACAATGTTTAATTGTTTCAATTTTGAAGGCGTTTCTTGCTATAAGAAATCGCTTTGGAAGCTATAGCTTCCATCAGTTTATAAACTGATGAAAGGTTAAAATTTTCGAAGAACTGAGAAAATTATCTTGATCAAAGGACGAACCAGTGCGATTATATCTGGTGTCACATTGCTCTGTAAAAAAGGTCACACTCATTTTCTTTCATATTCACTTTAGAATTGTTTAAAATATTCGCTTTAAATCTTAAATTAACCTTCGAAGATAAGATTTTAATTTATGAATATGTATTGTTAGAAAATATTATCAGCTTAATATAACGTTATTACATGTTTGTTAATGATTTTTATAAGTATTTAATTGTCCATAAAGAATATGACTACGAAATATAAATTCCATCAAGAGTAATTCATTTATCATTAAAAGTTTCATTAAAATGTTCCGTTAAACCATTAAAAGAATTTGCATGCGGAATGAAACAATACATATATAAAATGATATCACAAGTATCATTTATTCTGTAAATGAGAAATTGTGATATTTATTTGTACTTAAAAACATAATATTTCTTGAATGTATATATAAATAACGAATACATATTGTACAATTAAAAGTTATAATTAGTTTATCTAGTAAAATTAGATTTATACTAAATATATTAAAATTTCAAATATTATTTTTCACCGTGCAATATTCATTTATGTAACTTCAACATTAAATTTAAACAGTATTTTTTATAATTTTGCTATATCATATAAATATAGTTTTAACATTTACGCCATTTACTTATTCAAGAATATACTTCTATATTGTTACTAAAGAATAATAATTTTTAAAACATGAAAATAGTCCCCGTTTCTTATATTCCTTTTATAAAATTTAAAAAAAATATAATTATATAATTTATAATCTATATTATCCAATTTAAATTTATAAAAAGAAAAGGCATTGTAAAACAGATTCTCACTTGATTCGAATTTATCATGAAATTGTATATATCAGACGTCATGTTTCACTTTACATATAATGCAATGAATTTCTTGCATTAATTTAACCTGTGAAATAGGACCTGCATCATCGTTACATAAATATAGATAATATTTAGTATATAAAATCTTCTGTGTGTTAGTTATGACCAATAGAAATTAATAAAATATTTAAGATTTTATAATAAAAGTTATATATAATATAAATATTATTATTAATATCAATTCCAAATTAGCATTACTTATGACAATACATGCATAATGTGAATAATTTTTAAGTGTGACGATTAGTTGTTTTTATCAAAAATTTTTATTGTTAAACAATTGTGCTATTTGGAGTTTTCTATAATTATTTATTATTAGCTGACTTGAGATGTTTTACGACTATATTAAACTTGAAAAGGATCATACACACATTGATCGAAACATCATCCATTTGTATAGTTGTTTTATTAATAATAATGCTTATATAAAAAAGCAACCATAACTTTTATTATAAAATTCCAAAGATTTTATAAATTCCCGCGCGGAAAAAGTAGTCGTGGCTGAGACCATGGGAAGAATTTTTGCCACGGAGTTTGCCACAGTGTCCAATGGCTCTAGCCACGTATGCCACAGGCTCTACCACCTGTGGGAGACCCATGGCATTTGGACAAATCCCATGAATGTGCAACGGATATTTATTAAAATTAAAAATATATAATTATTAAATTTGTATAATAATTTCTAAAAAGAAAAATTTTCCTTGTACAGGTCTTGAACCCTTGCCGCTGACGTGATAGCCCAACATCTTACCGCTGAGCTAACATTCTATTTGATTTTCTTAACTATAAGTTTCATATTAAGTGATTGTCATTTGTTAGCATGTAGTTCAATAGGAAATATATGACTATCAAAATCAAATGGAATGTTAGTTCAGCGGTAAGATGTTAGGCTATCACGTCAGGGACAAGCGTTCAAGACCTGTACAAGGGAGATATTTTTCTTTTTAGAAATTATTATACTAATTTAATAATTATATATTTTTAATTTTAATAAATATCCGTTGCACATCCATGGGATTTGTCCAAATGCCATGGGTCTCCCACAACTGGTAGAGCCTGTGGCATACGTGGCTAGAGCCATTGGACATTGTGGCAAACTCCGTAGCAAAAATTCTTCCCATGGTCTCAGCCACGACTATTTTTTCCGCGCGGGTTCCCATTGCTCATAACTTACATACAGAAGATTTAAAATTAAAGGAAGACTTTGGGTACTCATATTATTTATATTCTATATATATAGTAATTTAAAAAAATTAAATTGAGCATCTTGAACTTGAGATTCATTAATTATTAGAAAATTAAATGATATAAAAATAAATAAAATATAAACATTCATTTATAATGATGCTTAGTATATTATTTGTTAAATTATTTAATAAATTACTTAGATTCTTATTGATGAATTTAAGATAACATAACTGTTTTACATTTCCAATAAATCAAATTTTAAAAAAGTACAATCTTTATGTCAAGAAATTTAATTACTTTATTAATGTAATTAGTTAGTCCATAAAATTGAGATAAATTTGCTGATTTATATGAATGAAACTAATCAAATTTGATACATAATTTAATGTAAACTAAGATATAAAATGTAGATATGTCGTTCTAGTTTTTTATGGGAAAAATACTTTAATATGCATCTAGTAAAATATAAATATAAAATCGAATTATATATAAAACGATTTAAATCGTTGCATGGAAGTAATTTATATTATGTATAACTTTTATTCCACGTTCGATGAAATTCGAAGAAGAAACCTAAAATTGATTATGATGAAAATAAATTTTAGCTCGCGTAAGTAATGTATTAACTAAATAATATTCAATCCTTTAAAATATTATGAATACTGAATTGGATAACAATTGCTTATATAGTCTTATTATAACGTTTTAAAATTTTTTTTCTAGAATACAAACAACATTTATATTCTAGAAACATTTTAAATCCAATACCGAGTTACAAAGAATAAAAACGAATTGTTACGTTTCATAATTCCATACAATTTTAACGATATAACATATACACATTACCAAAAGTCGCGTACCAAAGCTTTAGCAAACCAATGATAATACAATCAATCTTCATTTCGAAAGTGCTGTACTTATAACCAAATTTACTAGAAGCTATACCGAAAATTGAATTACTCGTCCCGGGGGTTTGCTTGCATTAATAAACCAGCAAAACAGGCAACTCTTGACAACTATCCCTCACACGTACACACACGCACACACATAAGACCGTCATCGGAATCTCGAGGGCAAGAATGATTCGCGAATCGTGGGGATTGCTGACAGATCGAGAAATGATGCGTAGCGTGGAATAATCTTGGCACCGACGTGCAACGTTGGGCTCGGGTTGGCGCAACGATAAAAAAGGATGCGCGTAGACAAAGCGCGGCGGAGCGACGGGGACAGGAGGAGATATGAGCGCGTTTCGGTAAATGTGTCGGGGCCTGTTGCGTCTCGCAGTGTCGTTGCCCTCGCGCCGCTGTAGTCCGGTGCTTGGCTGTGCTTCTGCTGGCATGCCGGGCGACATCGTGGTGTACGCTTTGACGATGTAGGTATACGCTGCCGCTGGCTTCTCGGCGTTGCTACTGCGAGCCATATCCTGCCCCTCCGCTCTTGCATATACGTCCTCCTCCCGTTCCCTCTCCCGTCGGCACCGGGAGCACCTGTCGCTACACACTTGGGGCTCGCCAGATC